>CM060963.1:159350727-159433227 GCA_030765045.1 Tenodera sinensis
ACTAACTAACTAACTAACTAACTAACTAACTAACTAACTAACTAACTAACTAACTAACTAACTAACTAACTAACTAACTAACTAACTAACTAACTAACTAACTAACTAACTAACTAACTAACTAACTAACTAACTAACTAACTAACTAACTAACTAACTAACTAACTAACTAACTAACTAACTAACTAACTAACTAACTAACTAACTAACTAACTAACTAACTAACTAACTAACTAACTAACTAACTAACTAACTAACTAACTAACTAACTAACTAACTAACTAACTAACTAACTAACTAACTAACTAACTAACTAACTAACTAACTAACTAACTAACTAACTAACTAACTAACTAACTAACTAACTAACTAACTAACTAACTAACTAACTAACTAACTAACTAACTAACTAACTAACTAACTAACTAACTAACTAACTAACTAACTAACTAACTAACTAACTAACTAACTAACTAACTAACTAACTAACTAACTAACTAACTAACTAACTAACTAACTAACTAACTAACTAACTAACTAACTAACTAACTAACTAACTAACTAACTAACTAACTAACTAACTAACTAACTAACTAACTAACTAACTAACTAACTAACTAACTAACTAACTAACTAACTAACTAACTAACTAACTAACTAACTAACTAACTAACTAACTAACTAACTAACTAACTAACTAACTAACTAACTAACTAACTAACTAACTAACTAACTAACTAACTAACTAACTAACTAACTAACTAACTAACTAACTAACTAACTAACTAACTAACTAACTAACTAACTAACTAACTAACTAACTAACTAACTAACTAACTAACTAACTAACTAACTAACTAACTAACTAACTAACTAACTAACTAACTAACTAACTAACTAACTAACTAACTAACTAACTAACTAACTAACTAACTAACTAACTAACTAACTAACTAACTAACTAACTAACTAACTAACTAACTAACTAACTAACTAACTAACTAACTAACTAACTAACTAACTAACTAACTAACTAACTAACTAACTAACTAACTAACTAACTAACTAACTAACTAACTAACTAACTAACTAACTAACTAACTAACTAACTAACTAACTAACTAACTAACTAACTAACTAACTAACTAACTAACTAACTAACTAACTAACTAACTAACTAACTAACTAACTAACTAACTAACTAACTAACTAACTAACTAACTAACTAACTAACTAACTAACTAACTAACTAACTAACTAACTAACTAACTAACTAACTAACTAACTAACTAACTAACTAACTAACTAACTAACTAACTAACTAACTAACTAACTAACTAACTAACTAACTAACTAACTAACTAACTAACTAACTAACTAACTAACTAACTAACTAACTAACTAACTAACTAACTAACTAACTAACTAACTAACTAACTAACTAACTAACTAACTAACTAACTAACTAACTAACTAACTAACTAACTAACTAACTAACTAACTAACTAACTAACTAACTAACTAACTAACTAACTAACTAACTAACTAACTAACTAACTAACTAACTAACTAACTAACTAACTAACTAACTAACTAACTAACTAACTAACTAACTAACTAACTAACTAACTAACTAACTAACTAACTAACTAACTAACTAACTAACTAACTAACTAACTAACTAACTAACTAACTAACTAACTAACTAACTAACTAACTAACTAACTAACTAACTAACTAACTAACTAACTAACTAACTAACTAACTAACTAACTAACTAACTAACTAACTAACTAACTAACTAACTAACTAACTAACTAACTAACTAACTAACTAACTAACTAACTAACTAACTAACTAACTAACTAACTAACTAACTAACTAACTAACTAACTAACTAACTAACTAACTAACTAACTAACTAACTAACTAACTAACTAACTAACTAACTAACTAACTAACTAACTAACTAACTAACTAACTAACTAACTAACTAACTAACTAACTAACTAACTAACTAACTAACTAACTAACTAACTAACTAACTAACTAACTAACTAACTAACTAACTAACTAACTAACTAACTAACTAACTAACTAACTAACTAACTAACTAACTAACTAACTAACTAACTAACTAACTAACTAACTAACTAACTAACTAACTAACTAACTAACTAACTAACTAACTAACTAACTAACTAACTAACTAACTAACTAACTAACTAACTAACTAACTAACTAACTAACTAACTAACTAACTAACTAACTAACTAACTAACTAACTAACTAACTAACTAACTAACTAACTAACTAACTAACTAACTAACTAACTAACTAACTAACTAACTAACTAACTAACTAACTAACTAACTAACTAACTAACTAACTAACTAACTAACTAACTAACTAACTAACTAACTAACTAACTAACTAACTAACTAACTAACTAACTAACTAACTAACTAACTAACTAACTAACTAACTAACTAACTAACTAACTAACTAACTAACTAACTAACTAACTAACTAACTAACTAACTAACTAACTAACTAACTAACTAACTAACTAACTAACTAACTAACTAACTAACTAACTAACTAACTAACTAACTAACTAACTAACTAACTAACTAACTAACTAACTAACTAACTAACTAACTAACTAACTAACTAACTAACTAACTAACTAACTAACTAACTAACTAACTAACTAACTAACTAACTAACTAACTAACTAACTAACTAACTAACTAACTAACTAACTAACTAACTAACTAACTAACTAACTAACTAACTAACTAACTAACTAACTAACTAACTAACTAACTAACTAACTAACTAACTAACTAACTAACTAACTAACTAACTAACTAACTAACTAACTAACTAACTAACTAACTAACTAACTAACTAACTAACTAACTAACTAACTAACTAACTAACTAACTAACTAACTAACTAACTAACTAACTAACTAACTAACTAACTAACTAACTAACTAACTAACTAACTAACTAACTAACTAACTAACTAACTAACTAACTAACTAACTAACTAACTAACTAACTAACTAACTAACTAACTAACTAACTAACTAACTAACTAACTAACTAACTAACTAACTAACTAACTAACTAACTAACTAACTAACTAACTAACTAACTAACTAACTAACTAACTAACTAACTAACTAACTAACTAACTAACTAACTAACTAACTAACTAACTAACTAACTAACTAACTAACTAACTAACTAACTAACTAACTAACTAACTAACTAACTAACTAACTAACTAACTAACTAACTAACTAACTAACTAACTAACTAACTAACTAACTAACTAACTAACTAACTAACTAACTAACTAACTAACTAACTAACTAACTAACTAACTAACTAACTAACTAACTAACTAACTAACTAACTAACTAACTAACTAACTAACTAACTAACTAACTAACTAACTAACTAACTAACTAACTAACTAACTAACTAACTAACTAACTAACTAACTAACTAACTAACTAACTAACTAACTAACTAACTAACTAACTAACTAACTAACTAACTAACTAACTAACTAACTAACTAACTAACTAACTAACTAACTAACTAACTAACTAACTAACTAACTAACTAACTAACTAACTAAATAAATAAATAAATAAATAAATAAATAAATAAATAAATAAATAAATAAATAAATAAATAAATAAATAAATAAATAAATAAATAAATAAATAAATAAATAAATAAATAAATAAATAAATAAATAAATAAATAAATAAATAAATAAATAAATAAATAAATAAATAAATAAATAAATAAATAAATAAATAAATAAATAAATAAATAAATAAATAAATAAATAAATAAATAAATAAATAAATAAATAAATAAATAAATAAATAAATAAATAAATAAATAAATAAATAAATAAATAAATAAATAAATAAATAAATAAATAAATAAATAAATAAATAAATAAATAAATAAATAAATAAATAAATAAATAAATAAATAAATAAATAAATAAATAAATAAATAAATAAATAAATAAATAAATAAATAAATAAATAAATAAATAAATAAATAAATAAATAAATAAATAAATAAATAAATAAATAAATAAATAAATAAATAAATAAATAAATAAATAAATAAATAAATAAATAAATAAATAAATAAATAAATAAATAAATAAATAAATAAATAAATAAATAAATAAATAAATAAATAAATAAATAAATAAATAAATAAATAAATAAATAAATAAATAAATAAATAAATAAATAAATAAATAAATAAATAAATAAATAAATAAATAAATAAATAAATAAATAAATAAATAAATAAATAAATAAATAAATAAATAAATAAATAAATAAATAAATAAATAAATAAATAAATAAATAAATAAATAAATAAATAAATAAATAAATAAATAAATAAATAAATAAATAAATAAATAAATAAATAAATAAATAAATAAATAAATAAATAAATAAATAAATAAATAAATAAATAAATAAATAAATAAATAAATAAATAAATAAATAAATAAATAAATAAATAAATAAATAAATAAATAAATAAATAAATAAATAAATAAATAAATAAATAAATAAATAAATAAATAAATAAATAAATAAATAAATAAATAAATAAATAAATAAATAAATAAATAAATAAATAAATAAATAAATAAATAAATAAATAAATAAATAAATAAATAAATAAATAAATAAATAAATAAATAAATAAATAAATAAATAAATAAATAAATAAATAAATAAATAAATAAATAAATAAATAAATAAATAAATAAATAAATAAATAAATAAATAAATAAATAAATAAATAAATAAATAAATAAATAAATAAATAAATAAATAAATAAATAAATAAATAAATAAATAAATAAATAAATAAATAAATAAATAAATAAATAAATAAATAAATAAATAAATAAATAAATAAATAAATAAATAAATAAATAAATAAATAAATAAATAAATAAATAAATAAATAAATAAATAAATAAATAAATAAATAAATAAATAAATAAATAAATAAATAAATAAATAAATAAATAAATAAATAAATAAATAAATAAATAAATAAATAAATAAATAAATAAATAAATAAATAAATAAATAAATAAATAAATAAATAAATAAATAAATAAATAAATAAATAAATAAATAAATAAATAAATAAATAAATAAATAAATAAATAAATAAATAAATAAATAAATAAATAAATAAATAAATAAATAAATAAATAAATAAATAAATAAATAAATAAATAAATAAATAAATAAATAAATAAATAAATAAATAAATAAATAAATAAATAAATAAATAAATAAATAAATAAATAAATAAATAAATAAATAAATAAATAAATAAATAAATAAATAAATAAATAAATAAATAAATAAATAAATAAATAAATAAATAAATAAATAAATAAATAAATAAATAAATAAATAAATAAATAAATAAATAAATAAATAAATAAATAAATAAATAAATAAATAAATAAATAAATAAATAAATAAATAAATAAATAAATAAATAAATAAATAAATAAATAAATAAATAAATAAATAAATAAATAAATAAATAAATAAATAAATAAATAAATAAATAAATAAATAAATAAATAAATAAATAAATAAATAAATAAATAAATAAATAAATAAATAAATAAATAAATAAATAAATAAATAAATAAATAAATAAATAAATAAATAAATAAATAAATAAATAAATAAATAAATAAATAAATAAATAAATAAATAAATAAATAAATAAATAAATAAATAAATAAATAAATAAATAAATAAATAAATAAATAAATAAATAAATAAATAAATAAATAAATAAATAAATAAATAAATAAATAAATAAATAAATAAATAAATAAATAAATAAATAAATAAATAAATAAATAAATAAATAAATAAATAAATAAATAAATAAATAAATAAATAAATAAATAAATAAATAAATAAATAAATAAATAAATAAATAAATAAATAAATAAATAAATAAATAAATAAATAAATAAATAAATAAATAAATAAATAAATAAATAAATAAATAAATAAATAAATAAATAAATAAATAAATAAATAAATAAATAAATAAATAAATAAATAAATAAATAAATAAATAAATAAATAAATAAATAAATAAATAAATAAATAAACAAACAAATAAATTAATAGATGATGATAAGTATACAATGAGCTATTTTGCGGATATAAACTTTGGGTGTAAAGTAGTGAAACATTTAATACATGCTATCTCAGGTACATACGGTTCCAACAGCTATATTTAATCAGATTTTGAATATATACAAAAATACACATCGTTCTTTAAATTTAAACATTTTCTAACATTTTGACTTTCTCGAAAATGGCATTAACGATTTTGATTAAAACAACATATGTTTAGGATGTTTTCATGAAAAATCAAATGTATATTTATCCTGAATTTTCTGGAAACAGCTCCTGACGTCCTTTGAAACTTTAAACTTAGCTCAGAACTGGATGAGAAATACACAGGCAGATAAGGTTTTGTGTTAGTTTTATTTAAATAATGGAGTTAAAACAATTCTAACATACCACGTTTTTAAAACATTCTAAAACAGACTAAAAAGCATAAGGTAAGTCCCATACAGATTCCTAACTCCATGCAGATTGTCCCGAAAATTTGTGATTGTGAATTTTTAATAGTTATGAAAACGCTAGTAAGATTTAAAGTGAAAAAGTTGGGACGTATGTAATACCTAATAGTAAGAAGTGTAGCTGTCATTGAGAAAATTGTCACAACAGTTTATATCATTTGCAGTGCAATAAAGTTGTTAGCAACTTGTCTGCATCCATCGATTATCTATTGCAGGTGCCTCGTTTTAAATCTTACAAGTATTTTCATAGCTATTAAAAATTAATCACAAATTTTCAGGACAATGTATGGGATTAGATATCTCTATGTGGCTAGGAGAAATTATTTTATATTTTTCAGTCCGTTTTTAAAAACGTAGTATATTAAAATTATTTAAAAGTTTTAAATTTAACTGCATTATAAAGTGATATGACGTTTCTGACCACCAATATTTAGTTTCCATGCTCGCCACGAGTTCCTTTTGCATTTATAACGTTAATGTTATTTTCTTTACCTGAGATTACTTTCTTACGGCCAAGTCTAAGAGAAATTAATAAACAATAATAATAAGGTCAGTTGTTCACGGTCTCATAGCCGGAAGTATATTTTACTAATCTAAGAGAAATGTTGGAATGAGATTTTCTTTGGACTTACAGAGACGCATTACGCCGCTCACCTTATAGACAGGTATAAGCTGGCAAGTCGACCTTTGAGAGCACCTAGCGTAACCTACCGATAAGGTATGTTGCCTTCTCAACGCGGCTAGGAACACGTGACATGGATAACAGTTGGAGCCGGCTGTGCATGTCACCAAACCGCCACTGTAACAGAGTGCACGGTTGGGGCTTAAAGAGTGGCAAAGTCCGCGTGTAGTGGAAGGAGGAAAACCGTAACTCCCCTCTTTCGCAAATGTTGGATATCGCGGAGATAGCTAATTTCTCAATTATTCGCCATCTACAGGGTCCAATCACTAATCACGTTGCGTTGGGCTGGCCAGGCATTTCTTAGGTGAATCAGGTAGGAATTCATTATGGGAGGCTAATTCGAGTTCTCTTTCGTTTCACACTGAGTATAGCATTGCTCATTAGCCCAGGTTTAACCTTTTACGTTTATTTTATTGCAGTCCTAGATGTGACAAGGACTGAGTGGAATCTAATATAGTTAGAACGAAAGGTTAAAAGAAAGGGGCGGATCACTATTGCATTCTAGAGGGAACTGGCCACTTTGTTTGCTCCTGTACCTATACTAAGATACATAAAATGTGGCCCATAATGGAACACAGCTGACAATGCTGGCAATTCTAGCCTCTCCTTCTGCCAGCGTTACCTGCTCAGGTTTCTGAGCATACTTCTGTACACTGGGTACTCCCAAAATACGCATTAACTGCCGAAAGGTAACACTGCAACTCACACCTTGCATTTCCATGCTGTTCTACCGCTTTCTTAATTTAGGGTTTCTTATTGTCGTTCGTTAGTGGTGACAACTTTACCTCTCGTCTCCATGTCGCCAGTGATACATCTCTTTATAGGTATGTCACTTCCAGTTTCACAGCACATGCAGCACCCCTACCGCTAGAAGGATGAATAATGTCAACATTATTAAATTTAGCCTTTCCTTCTGTACCACTCGCAGTGAAACTTCATAGAGGTAGTATCCCAACCAACCCTTCATTTCATATGGGTTAGAACTTGTTCACTGAGAATAGATATAAATAAATGGGCCACTCTTTATACACTTCTCGTCAGAAATAATGAGCCGCCGCACTCTACATACTTTACTCTTCTTCTTCTTCTTTTTACTCTTCTTCTTATTCTTCTTCTTCTTCTTCTTCTTCTTCCCAACAAGGTTTAGGCCATAAAGGCTAAATAAATTGGTCACTCCAGCTTCTCAATTGACATCCAATATTTTCCTCATTCAGAGGTTTGATGAAAAAAGGCTTACGTCTGGAAGGGGCATCCTTAAACCATGGTCTTTCCACTCTTTCTAATAGCATTGAATCTCCTCATTTATATTATCTTCCATGAGATGTGCTCTTATATTGGTATTCCTTATTCGGTTTAACCGTGTTACTCCCAATCGTGTTCATAATAATTTCATGGGAGCTGCTTCTACTCAATCCTTGTCTCTGGATCTCAGGACACAAGCTTTGCACGCGTACTTTAGCGCTATTTTTGACACAATGTTAGATATATAGTCTTTGTTTCACTTCTCTTTTCAAGCTTTTGTTGCAGTGTCTTTAGATTCATTTAATTTGTTATAGATTCTATGCTTTCCTCAATGTCTGCTTTTATTCCAAATTGATAGTTTTGAGCCTAAGTATATATTTAAAATGTTATACTTGCTCGATAATACCTTCGTCTCTAGCTATTTTGATTCTCTTTTGTTATCTTCCTACCATTGCCATTGCTTTTGTTTTCTTTCCAGAAGAAAACATATTATTTTCCTACTTCATTTAAATGTTTCACTGCGTTTTGTAATTGTTTCATTTTCAGCTAGCAGTACTTGATCATCTGCAAATACCATTGTGCTTATGTTAGTATTCTTCAAAACTAACCCTTTAGTTTATGCTTTGTTCTCCAGTCTTTAAATATAGATCAAACAATATTGGTGACAATCTTCACCCTAGTCTTAGTCCTTTATTAAAACATACACACTTCGTTATTCATTTTTATTATTGCTCCATTATATAGTAATTTAATAGAATTAATCAAATTAGGTGGTGTTATATGTTCTTCCAAAATTTTCCTTTATTTATTTCTGTGCAACTGTTATATGCTTTGATGTAATCTAGAAACAATATACAGCTTTGTAAGTTGTATTCAGATCTTTTCTCTAAAATCTGTTTTATACTTTACACTTCGTTTAGATTTTAAAATGAGCTTTACTAATGCATATAGGGTTATTTCCAACAACAACAATGAGGGCATCTAACAATTGATATAAGAAGTTCGTTGATGGATGTAACGGCTGGCAAACAAATATAAGTATGGTGAATATATATATAAGACGTGGTACAATGCAAAATGTAAGGATTATATAGAATGGAGTAGATTTAAAACATAGGTCCATGTTCGAATTGCGCCGCAATGACAATACTTTCTTCTTTCTTTTCCCCTCATAAAGTTTATAGTAAAGCCTTAGGACTTTGGAGTAAACACCATCTTTTGGATGATTTTTATTTATTTTATATTTTCAAGAATAAGAAGGACGTTAATTATTGTCTTTATTTGTATATTTTAAGGCGTAGTGCGTTCTTTAGTAACCCAGAAGTAATGGGCAATAGTATTTCCACAATGTCGTTTGCATAATAACTTTTACTATAAACTGTTATGTTATAACCTTATAAACAGAAATATTTAGAAGCGAAAAAATTGTACAGTGTGATTGTGGAGGTTCGAAGTCATCAGCACATCCAAAGACTAGGTCGTTACCCCTAGGCCACTCACCACCATCAATGTAGAGGGACACATCAATATACCTTACAGCAATGGCGTCTTCCAGCCTGTCGCATATTGTGAACCGCGCTTCTATGTCCAGGAGTAGGCTCATTATTTTTGAAGCGAAGTTTAAATACCAGGGGAATCACCTGCCCCAGGTTTATCTTTTCAATTTATGCTATCTGCTAAGCGGCACATGTGCCTTGGATCCGTAATCTTCTCCCATTTTATGGCTCATTTACATAGACAAAGAGTTTCTTGTTGCTTTCTGCTCACAACTACATCAGTTTTCTAGCCAGTTTTATAAACCTTAACTGCACGTGTACTTTGCTATCAATTTTCGAAACTTCATAATAAACGAAACAGCTCTCACGAGAACCCAATGCCAAAATCAGCCATGGCTGATCTATATATGCACAATTTCCGATACACATATACACAAAATGTGTGTTGTGCGGTCTTGCACAAGACAATATATAAATTTAATAATATTAAGCAAATAATAATATTACATTTTCAATTCTGTCATGAATTACGTATACCTTAGACCTTAGCAGCAGTCCAAAAGCATGCGCTGCTATTTTCCCATGAAGAGCAGGCTAGATTTGCAGGACTACCAGATGGTCGACAAGCACGGTACTTCCGACCTTGTTGCTTTCGGAGTATGAAGTGTTGCCTATCTCCATAAATAATAAGGAACAAGTGAACCACCTTGTGTATCTCTCTCTCTCTCTCTCCGTCCCTCTGTGTTTTCTAATGTACAAATCCCAAAGAAAAAACGCTTTATAAAATTAACCCCGTTGCCTATATGCAATAGGTTCCAAATACGAGTATAAAAGTTCACCAATATGACCGTTGCAGTGATTGGCGGGATACAAATGAGGCCCCCCCCCCCAAAAAAAAAAGACTTTCTAATGGCACGATGTTAAGAGCATGGCTAAAAAAATGTATTACCTCATACTTTGAATCAAACTCTCTATTAGCAGATTTACAATATGGATTTAAATATAGTTTTGGTATAATTTATGTGGTTACTAATTTTATTAAACAATGCCTAAAGGAACGAAAAATGAACAAACCGTATCTGGCGGATATTTTTATTTGTCTACTACTTTCGATACATTTTCTCGCAAATTCTTGTTAAGAAAGTGATTTCTATGGATTTAGCATAAATACAGTTAATTTTATTTACGCTTATCTTACTAATAGATATCAACCGATTGATTTGTATAGTAATATACCTGAATTTAATTTGCTGAAAAATGGAGTTCCCAAGATATAAATTGTAGGACCAATAATGATGTTTATTTGTATAAATGATTTACCTCTTGCAATTAAAGATTTACGTATCTCATTCCTGATGACATAACTAGTTTACATGGAGGCAAAACTAGTGTTCTTGAAGGAAAACTTAGAGCTTACATCTCATATTAAATCTTTGGTGCAGCTCTTAATAATACTAGCCCACATATCAATTAAACAGTTGAATTACGTTTTTTTCTTAGTCACATTACATTTAATACAAAGGATTCACAACATATTCTTGTTGAATCTGGCTTAGGCTGGTTAAGCCATATTAATTCTATAGCTACTAAAATTAGTAAAGGGCTGTTTAGTCATACATTTCTCAAATAAGATCTAAACATGGAATCCATTTTGGAGATATACTATGCTCAATTTCATAGTCATCTTAGATATGAAACCATTCTTCATACTTCAGGCTATTATTGCTTTCATATAAAAAAGAGAGCACAGTCTTTTACATATGTGGTATACTGACTCTCGTACTTTTGAGTAAACTTGGTATATTAACGCTGCCCTCATGTTTGTCTACTTTATATGAAAAAAAATATTCATAATATAAGCATTGTTCTTCAATACACAATTATTATTATATTAGAAATAGTTTGAATATTTATCTTAATAAAATAAATAAATAGTTTTGAATCATTGTCAACAAGCAATTTCTATTGTTCAAATTACGTAAGCTTTCACGGCCGGTGTCATAAAATACAAAATTATTATCCGGGCTTGTGGGCCGTGGTCTAGTGGAAAATCTCCTTCCAGACGTTTCGTTCGAAGCTGCATCGAACATCCTCAGTGGTGTGACCGTAGTACTCTGCTAGTCTCGGCAACGGCTCCGTATCAGTCGTCGCTGAGAGCAGCAGAGTACAATGGTGACACCACTGAAGATGTTCGATGCAGCTGCGAACGAAACGTCTGGAAGGAGATTTTCTACTAGACCACGGCCCATAAGCCCGGACAATCATTTTGTATTTTCTATTGTGTTTCATCGTTCTTAGAACTCTCCGCTAAATACATTTAGATCAACAATTAAGATAACTTTGACGTTCAACCTTCTTTACAAGGTACGTGACTTTTATAATATATTTATAAAATACTTTTCTTTTTCCCGTGGTTGTTATGCATTCCAAAGTTGACAGCAATGAATTATCATTTTGTCTGTCTATAACAGCGATGTCCAACCTTATCTCTTTGGAGAGATTAGGCACATAATTAGCTGCTATTCCCCACTTCCTCTTTCAGTCGGAGGGTGAATCAGCTTACAACCAGTAAGGCAGTGTCCAGTAAGAGATATAAACAGGCAATTCCATGAATTCCTTGAATTTTTTGGGAATGTCCTCAGACGACCTTTTCATTCTCGATGCTTTTTGCATAAGTGGTAAATAGTAAGAAACAGACAAAACCTACTAAATAACAAATGTAAATCTCGTTAAAACACACAATTGATATCAAAAGCTTTGTTTTTATTTTGAGTGAACCATTTGCGAGATATTCTTTGTTATTTGTTTGAATTTGCCAATACTGCATATGTTTGCGAACAAGGTTTCTCCAAATTGAACTATATTAAAAGTCTCTATCGTTATATTTTACTCGACGATCATTTTGTAGATCTTTTAAGGCTATGCACTTCGACTTGTCACCAAATAATTATGGACTTGTTAAACGTAAGCAGTACCAAAGAAGTCACCAATGAACAGATGTTTATTGTACAATATTTGAAAGTGCTTTCGTAAATCAGATGCAACGTACATATAACCAAACCGCCACTGCAACACAATTGAGTGCTAAATGAGTCCGCATATAGTGGAAGGAGGTAAATTCAACGCAAGCGTTGGACATAGCTGGTCTATAATATTGATACAATATTATTACGATACATGAAATTAATATTATAATGATTGATATTAAACCAATACTTTGAATTATTTATTCTACAACAATGAATTAGATTTTTATTCGAAATCAAATGTACTTTTTATACTAAATAAATATCATAGAGGTTGTGAGCATGCCTGCATGAGTATGCCTATAAGCTCTTAAAATGAATTTGCTGCGCGAAACACATTTCAGCCAAATAATATTGGCTTGCGAGATGTTATAGTGCACTGCCCTATTTATCAGCAGGAGAGTGCTGCAGAAAGGCTGCATTAACAGTTATGTGCAAGACAACATTGGGCCTCCAGGCCTGTCGCGCCTGACAGCTCTCTGATGCCCCAGACGGCTCGGCGACCTCATCGTCTATACTCGCAAGCACTCGGCAATTTTCGACCAGTTTACCTCACTGATCCGATCCTTCGAAAAGAGAGAACAATAGATCATTTCTCCGCAGCCATAATATGCCTAAATCAACGCTAGTTCAGTTATGGGCGTTGGCAGGGAGGAGCAAAGGACTTCTGGAATACCTGATCGCTAATATGGTACATCATTATACTTCCTACCGTTTAATTTTCTTATTGCCATCACTGTCACTGCTAACACCAACAGTATTCACAGCTATTTTAAAGATCACTTTATCTTTTGAACGCAGTATTTTGAATTTCGATCGCACCTTTTTCTGTTATCTTTCAGCAAAATTATCAGCTATGTTCTTGAGCATTGAGGACATTCGTTACCGGCTACAACGAGGGATCTTGCAGTGTTTTGAGATTTAAGCATATTTATGTCAATGTGTTTCAATGTTTCCATCAGCTGGTAATGTCCAACTTACTTCAGTAATACTAATTAGAGTACTCGAATTGTTTCTCCAAATCCTATGAATCATTAGATGGGTGTGCTTTTCACTCAGCGCCCAGATCGAAACTTCTTCAAGGCATTTTACCAAATTGTGAAAGAGTGGCCACGTATAAACATATAGGTACATACTGATGAAGTTATCAATGACTCTTTTTAAAGCTTCCACTGGTGTTCAGAGAAAGTGAAAATGGGAACTGAATGTAGAACTAAATTGTTGACATTTGGAAAGTTGTTGGAAAGTATTTTCACGTATTTACTTTGCATATACCAACTATTTGGAATGGTGTTATCGGTTTTTTTCCGTCTCCTTAAGAAAAACGAATCAGTGACAACCATCATATTTTTATTTATTTGTGTATTTATTTATTCCACTAGTTAATTTTTAATGGAATAACTTCTTTTTCACAAGACATTCTAAAGAAATAAAATCACACTTCTTCTCCAAGAGTTAATTACTACATAAACATAATAGCTAAATGGCTAGTAAGCTTTAACTGAAATGGAAACCCATACTACTACCTAGAGAATCTGAATCAAGAAGAGCGAAAGTTAAATAAATTATTAAAGCTTACTGTGGTTCTTGCTGGAAGCAATTACCCCACAGAAAATGTATAATTTACTACTATTGATTTTTGGCACTAAATATTACGTCACTTATATGTTAAAACCACCCTGAGCACTCAGATTAATTATACAGAATATTTACTTTATATTCTAGACGACTATGAAACGGCAACAACCACACTGGTAAATAAGACATTATCTACAAACCACTAAAGTTACTCTGAGTCTTTATCCTTATAACAATAAACATAATAATAAATAAGCAATAATGATAATGGTGGTGATGATAGTACTAATACTAACAATACTAACACCAACACCAACACCAACACCAACACCACCACCACCAACACCACCACCAATAATAATAATAATAATAATAATAATAATAATAATAATAATAATAATAATAATAATAATAATGATAATGATAATGATAATGATAATGATAATGATAATGATAATGATAATGATAATGATAATGATAATGATAATGATCATGATCATGATCATGATCATGATCATGATCATGATAATGATAATGATAATGATAATGATAATGATAATGATAATGATAATGATAATGATAATGATAATGATAATGATAATGATAATGATAATGATAATGATAATGATAATGATAATGATAATAATAATAATAATAATAATAATAATAATAATAATAATAATAATAATAATAATAATAATAATAATAATAATAATAATAATAATAAAAATACCTATATATCTTTCAATTTTTAAAGTATTATGTTTTCATAAACCCAGACACTGAAATTATCTAAGAACACAGACATATGTAGAAGCCTAGATTATTGTTTTGTTTTATTATTATTTATTTTCAGATATTCTTAATGTTTTAAGCAGTGTAAAGATTTCCGCACAATTTTGAGGTGATCGTTTAGTATTCGTTAGTCATTTAATATTTCTAGCTATTATTAATGCTTTCGTCAAATAACGATTACTCGAACAACCCAAACTTTAAAGCGGCATAAATAAACAAAACGTATTAAACAGTACACGAAAAAATAAGACTGATACTTCCCCAACTATGATTAATTACTTATTTAACTATATCTACTACATACTAAAAGAATCCATAGAGTACTCAGAATGTTTTGCTTTGATGAACCTCTGAAGATTTCAACGCTGGAGTAGAAAGGATACTTATTCAGAAAGTAGTGTAAATAAAATGGATGTGTTTAATGTTAATATTGATATGGTAAGGGAATTTTGCGCATCAAGTTTAAAACAGAAAATCACTAACTCATTTTGTAAAAATAGGAAATAAAATAAATTTCCTTTAAATTTGCAGTAAAATATTCTAAGAACTTAAAAATATCCATCCCATTGATTCTTACTATGCGATTATGATTTAATCTAGTCCTCAAAGGCTGTCATGTACAGGGTCTTGCCTTCTGTAGTCATCATTTTCAGTACCATAAAATAATTGCGAGGTTCTTTGTGGGCTTCTCTGTTACCCATATGTTGATGGTCCGTAATTATTTAAGACACCTCTTTATGTCGAACTTCATAGTTGATATTTTCTGCACATTTTAAGAAGTTCTAAACTCTTTATGACGTGACTTTTTACCAGCATGCCAGTTCCACCTCTTAGCATCAAGTGCTTTAAGCTTGCTATCAGCAACACAATCAACAATGACTTCGTTAAGTACACAAGTACTGGTGTCTGTTATGGCTCTTCATGTACTAATTCAAATTTGCTTAGTAAAAATGTGGGTCGCTATATGACAGCATTGAAATTTTACTCTCTGTATTCCATTGTGAGGAGCAAATTAATGGTTTCGTATGGTAAGCTCTTATGATTTACCAGTCATGAAAATAAGACAAGATTCGTTCCGAGTGAGGAAGATTTCACAGCTATTCTCAGAAAATTTAGGTTTACATTTTCTTTTTACAATAATAACATTAGGACCACTTTTAAGTAAATCAAAATGACGAAACATTTTCATTTTATGATTATATTGGAGTGGAGGAATTTATATAAAATCCCGTGTTGCATCCTTGGATGAGGCTGAACTTAAAACATCCAGTTTGGCATTTATCCAACTGTACGTTTTGAGGTACAATGTTCATATACAGCCGGACACGCAATATTCTCTAGAAACGATTTGGGAAGGGTCAGTGGATCTCAAAACGTATATTTCTGATGACATTCTCTACAGAGAATTATTGGGTGGAATACAGTGCTTCCTTTATTCATCACTGGTATAGGTCGCGCGTTGGTTCTTGACGAATGTCTTTCAGCGAAGATCCAGTGAGCAAGCCTACTCTTAGTAAACAGATCACCAAATAGTTTATGTTTCGTGAGAAACACTTATGCTCCGCTATGTTATGTTTCGAAGTAAACACAGTGTACAGTTGACTGCAAAGTTCATGTGGTTGGGCTTCAGGTCCTTGCCAGTGTTTTGAAGAGAGATAATAAAAATGACAGCAATTCAGACGAAGAAGACAGGGGAGAAATGTTGCGAATAGAATAAATACAAGGAAATAAAATGTAAACGGTTACAGAGATTGATAGAGTAATACATATGACTGACATTACTGGAAGTGTGTGATAATTTGCTTTGATTGTTGTTTCTGCTTCTGTGTGCCAGTTCTTCCGTAAAGGTGAGTGACTAACTTCTCATTTAGAAATTTCATTTTTTAAGAACTAACGCGCGGCCTATAAAGTAAAAACGAAAATAATTATCCAAACGTATTTTGACGCAGCGCTATGTCCCAAGGTTATCGGGAGGGCAGCGCCGGACTGTCGGAACGTTAAACAATATAAGGTACACGCTTGCCCAACGTAAACACGATAAGCACTGTCGCCAGCTACCTGGAGCATTTTAGAAGTTTCGCCTTCTCGAACGTTCCAGAACTGTGTGTAAACTTCTTACAGCTGCATAAGCGAGCTCTCTTGCGAAGCAAGGAAGTCTTGAAGTTCAGTGAGTGAGTCAAGCGAAGTTAGTCTCGCGATGTAGTTAAGGGGTCTCCCGAAAGAAGTGAATTAGTGAGTTAGCGAGTGTGTTTCTGGTACGGCGAAAAGTGCTGACGACCGTGGTGACGTGCAGTGAGTGCCGTTACTGCAAGAGATTAGAGACATCTTGTGTTCCACTCCCCAGCGAGTGAACCGTCCGGAAGAGGAGCATAGAAGTTGGGTATATTTCGTTATGCCGCTACCTTAGGAGGAAGGAAATGATGTGGCAGTTAAAAAACTTGACCAAAATTGCAACAACAACAACAACAACAACAACAATAATAATAATAATAATAATAATAATAATAATAATAATAATAATAATAATAATAATAATAATAATAATAATAATAATAATAATAATAATAATAATAATAATAATAATAATAATAATAATAATGTAAACTTCATGATTTGTTTCCTCCGTTTTTCTCAATGTTTAGTCGCGATATGACTTTTATATTGAAGCGACTTCAAATAATAAATAAATTAAAAAATAATAATATTAAAATAATTATAAAATTATTATTTGTAGTATTATTATTACTACTACTATTACTATTATTATTACTATTATTACTATTATTATTATTACTATTATTATTACTATTATTATTATTATTATTATTATTATTATTATTATTATTATTATTATTATTATTATTATTATTATTATTATTATTATTATTATTATTATTAGTGTCACCGCGCCCGCTGCATCTGATTGCCTACACTGGGGAGGTGGGACCCAGCCAGTCGCCTGCCTGGCCTAACGACCTGCCGCCGACAACAATAGGAGCGTACGAGACAATAGCTATTACGTGGCGGTGCGGTTTCTGGACCGTTCCGCCACAGGACTCCCGAATATTCTACCTCCAGAACTTTCCCTCTGTCTAAGGACCTATATAAGTCGCTGCCAAGCACCGGGCGAGAGGAGAAAACAGACGTATGCGAAGCGTTGAGGAGTCGTGCCGACTAGCAGTTCAATCTGACAGTTCTTATTTGTGATTCGGCAGTTGTTCTGTTGCTCTGAGCTTGTACAAAAGTAATCTGAGTGTAACGTTAGCACTACGCTAACTGACTAAAAGGCAATAAAGTATGAATAGCAGTAACTGGTATTTTCTTAATTTGTTACATTATTATTATTATTATTATTATTATTATTATTATTATTATTATTATTATTATTATTATTATTATTATTATTATTATTATTATTATTATTATTATTATTATTATTATTATTATTATTATTATTATTATTATTATTATTATTATTATTATTATTATTATTATTATTATTATTATTATTATTATTATTATTATTATTATTATTATTATTATTCATTTAAAATCCACAATATATTAAGATGCGTGATTTCGTTGGCAAAGAAGTAGGTATTTGTGTGAAAAGAAATTCATTGCGATACTGCTAGTAGATTTCGGGGGAAAAGTACATTTAAAATGCAGGGCTTAACCTATCAAAGACAGAGGACACATTTCTCCTTTTAAAATCTAAGAGGACAGTGTTTTTTTTTTCTTACAAACCGTACAGTCGGAAGTAAGAAAACGTTATTGCTTGAAAGTGTGGTGTGGTGGGCGGCTTGGCGGGCTCGGGATCGAGTTCAATGCCCAGCTACTTTTTGTCTGAGGAAACTCCACGCTCTCCTTCCGCAACTGCAACAGACACAGCTTCCACTGCTGTTCGCATCATTCCGCCATCAAATTTGATTGGAACTCCCTACTGTATCAAATCTTATGTGCAGGATTTTCAATTTGCATAATTTGAGAATTACACCTGCACAGCAGCGAAGAATATAGAATGTGACCTTTCTGACATTTCAACCATTCTATGATTACAGATTACACATATCACAAAATTCTAGCACATTTAGTGTCCTTGAATCTTACAGGTTGTATGAATACCCACTCATATAAACGTAAGCTCTATGACGACATCCAAGTAACTAACCCTAATCAAGATTCCAACTCAAGAGTCTCTGAATTATGATGTATATGTGGAGCTTGTTTCTAAAGGTACCAAATCGAACACAGCTAATTTTCCAGGGGAAACAGAACTTTCTATTGCTCCATTTCTACCCCGCCTTTAACTTCAATTGGTCATATCGCGGCCTTTCCTTTGGGACTTATCGCCTATAGGCAATGGTGTTAACTCGTATACCGTGGTTATTAGGTCTTTTATACATTAGATCACACACACGCACACACGCAGGCGCACATGCACAGGCATACGCACAAGCATATATGTACTCTCATACCACTGTTCTTGGAAATGCTTATTTCTGTATCTAATACATTTTAATCGACATAAGCATTTTCAGAAATTACCTTATTGCGAATATGTTGTAGGTACAAGGGGAATATGGGAATACAGTAGACTTTAAGCGACAGTGAAATGTTTAAAGAGCTGGTTACCATGCGATGCCTTTGAAATTCCCTTCTCTTTGCAAGGCCAAGGAGTGAAAAATAAAACGAATACATATTCCTATTTGAAAAAAAAGTATAATTATTGGCAAGTTCAAGCAAACAAGAAAGAACATGTCGGAAATGGTTCTCTCAAAAGAAAAAAATATTTAACATAAACTGTGTGTTTTAACGAGGTCCATAATTTTCTGTCTCTTACTGTTTATCATTTGCGCAAAAGTCATTCAGAATGAAGAGGTCTTCTGAAAACATTCCCAGAAAATTCAAGGTATGACTTAGAAACTTCCATGGAATCGCCTGCTTGTATCCGTCACTGGATACTGACTGGCTCTCCCTCCAACTGAGGAGTGGAGTGGGATACTGCCGTTCGGTGCGTAAGGTTCTCCAAAGAGAGGTTGGACATCCCTGCTCTAAACAAACACCACTCGAGGTTTTTATGTTTGGGATAACTTTTCTCGCGCTTCACCTCGCAAACTTATCGGCATATGAAACCCTCTCGTGGTATTACTACAGATAAATATTTTACTTATAAACATTTATTATGTAATGTTTAAAAATCAATAATAAGCGGGATATTTAAACGTCTTGTCTTTGTGTCCCTACTGAACAAGAAACTTTGCTTAACCTTTTCTCCAAGTGGTACCAAGCTGTAAATTTTACAAAACCCAAAGTATTCTACTGAGCTTTTTGAATTTTTTATCGCATTTTATGTAGCCAAAAAGAAACGGGGTTGCAAAGTTTGGTACGTTGTATACATTAAGTCATTCCTCGCATCAGGGTGAGCTCGGAGTAGTAACATATTTGCTTACAGTAATAACACCCAGAGGTTTCAGTTTGAATTGGGAAAACTACTCCGAAGTTTCAGTCTAATAACTTAAACCACATGTGATGAGTATTTTAAATGTATAAACTACTGCAACCTAGAAAAGGCACTGGAGAACTCTCAGATTAACTAGTATGAGCTTCTGCTGACGTCCTTGTTTTTAGTAAAATAGTGTACATTTTTGCTAAAATGCATAATTTAGAAAGCCATTAAATATTTGCACCAACATTTGCAAAAAAACAAAAAATAAATAAAATAAAAACAAAGGTTTAAGAAATTTTGGACTAAATATAAGAAATTAAAAGTGCAGTTAAATGCAGTACCGAGTACTTGGCTTAAGGTTATTTAAATCATCACTAAAATCCTTATTTTCGCTTTGGTATTACAAATATTTACACGAAAACGCTCCTAGAGAATCGGAGTTAATAAGTTTAAAAGTCTAAAGTATAATTTTTTACAATTTTCACCAATTGGTACCTGAAGTATGAGTTTTAGAAGAATAGGTCTGGCCATTTGGTCATTAATCAAGAAGGTAAACACACACACACACACACACACACACACACACACACACACACACACACACAAACACAAACAGAAAAAAAACCACTTTTGTGCCTTCAGTTAGCCCATTTGTATACGTTATCATTTATCTATAAGTACAGAGTGAAAATTATTTATCGGATCTTCGGTTAGTTTTATTTGGCAGCAGTAACGTAGATACAGCTACCAGGTATTGCATTTTAATTATATTTTAATTATAAAACTATATTTAGTTTAATTATTAAACTATAAGTAGGCACAAACCAAAATGCTAAACACAATTAGTCCATATAATTAAGCATTTTGAATGCTTCGTTACAAGTGGAACGTCAAAACTTTAATGGTATTTAGGCTGTCTTTGCAGTTAAATGTTCAAATAGAAATGTTATTGTTCTCTTGATAAGACAATGTCAATCTCGTAATTGTCGGGCATGTACTTTGGAAAGAACATTATAAACACAGAAACAGGCTTTACTTTATTCTTGTTATACATAATCAATAGCTTAAACAATGATTTATTGACGTTTATTTTGTATGTGGAATATACAATTGGTGCGGAATTCACTAATGTAAAAAAGTTAAATTTAAATTTGAAAATTTGAGAGTAAAGCATTTTTTAATCTTTAGTTAATTTTCCAGATCAATTTAAGACCCAGAGATGCAAAGGCACACTAACTTGTAAGGTTGACTGCATAACCACATGTTTATGAACAGGATACACTAACCTTACCAACCTTTAATTAGAGCTCGGCAATTGCCTATTTCCCGATTTTATTCCTTTGTTAAGAATCACCAAGCGGTATGGCAGCGTGGTAACACGTGAGCATCGTATTCGGGGCTGATCAACCTGACCGAAGACTTTTTCACGGCTTTTCTTGGTTGCTAGGCAAGTGCTGGGTTGGATTATTTGATACGCAAATTTTCATATCAGCCCTTTGATCACTACATTTCGTTCGCTCCTTCAAAGCTATACAAAACATTGAGCTGGTCACCCAATCTGGATATATGTACCTACTATGATCCAAAGTTTGCTTGCTCCTCGACAGGCTGCTGACACGAGACATTGACTTTTAAGTCCTTGGGAGTGCGAGTCCTCCAAAGAGGAGGGCAGTCCTTTATCTTACATTCAGACGGCTACAGATACTTATTTGCGGCCACTTTTTGGCACAAGCTTTTAGTAAAATGCGTTACTTCCTCTACATTCTGCAGGCATTGATAAATTTTAGAAATCGAGAGAAAACTCTCTTCATTGATCGAAGTTTTGTTATTTTAAGTGCGTAAAGAGAAGATTTTAACGATTGCCCTAAATGCGAAACAGCCCTTTGTCTGGCTGTCTACTTGAAATATCGTGTTTGGAACAATGGTATGATAATAAAATGCATAATCTTACTTTTTATTGTTCCTGAGGTAGGCATAATTCAATTTGGTTTATATTTTATATGGACAAGATTATTGGATGCTAAATTTGCGGGGCCGTGTGGACAGCGGAGAATAAGAGTTGCAAGTTTACATCATATAAAACTAATTATCAATCAAGAAAATTTGTACGAAAAGGGAAAAAAATGAGAAATAGAAACTAACTGCAGATAAATACGACTCTCGTTAAGACTCAATAACATTTATGTGACTGCCTATAATATCGTGGTTAGCGTATAACCTCTAAATGTGAAGGTACCGGGTCGGTTTCCAGCTGGAAGGTGAGAACCGTTTTTAGACAAAGTTATTCCCTGCCCTCCTTGAGCCTGAAGTGTGAATGAAAGAGGGAGGAAAGAAGAGAGAGGGAGGAATAGGGAGGGACAGGGAGGGATGAAGAGAGATGGAGGGGGATAGTGGGAGGAAGAAGAAGAGAAAGAGGCGGAGGTAGGGGGAGAGAGGGCCCACATGTGTGTGTAATTTTCTGTTTATAAGAAAAGCACCCCTATTGATTAACATAATAATAGAGTGAACAACACTGGCAATGAGCAATGGTCCCAAATGTGTTCCGACATGACCTTAGATGTTAAAGACAGCATATAAATGAAACTAAGAAGAAAGTGTGTAGCTTTTAGCCCACCTCTGGTGTGGGTGCAGCATTATACCTTCCATTGGTGGGGTGAGTAACCTGGGGTTTTCCTTATCTTCTGAAGATGAACGTATAGACTCAGGTTCAGCATTTCATTCATTCACCAACCTGTATGATCTACCCGTTACAATTGTAAACGTTTTCCGTAGCATTAGTCTTTACAGCAGTTACTGTAGGGTTAGCTATTTTGAATAATTAAAATAATAGGAAATTTATGGATCCAAAACATGAATTATGACGGCACAACACTCACCTAGAATACAAGATACAGAAGTGAGATTCCCCAGATCAATAGCAGGATGTCAAAGAAAAGACAAGAAACATAATACAGAAATAAGGCAACAAGTAAATATACAGGAACTAGCTAAATACAATAGTGAAATCTTGAACAAACTGGAAACAATACTTAATAAGGATGAATGAAAACGGAATACCGAAAGCAGCATACAACTATTCAGCACGAGGAAGGAGAAAGTTGGGAAGACCAAGGAAGAGATGGAAGCTGCAGCAATTTGGAGCCGGAATAGGCCAATAAAATGTCTAAACCGTGATGAAGAAGAAGAAAATACTAGGAAAGTTTACGTACAAAGGGCGTTTGGCATGTACGAGATTGCTTGAAGACATTCAGCTTATGCCTTTCAACAATGCTAAGCTTGACAAATTTGGTATTTATTCGAATTTATAGAGATACCTCTGGAGACGTTTCTTTACTTCTTCTTTCACTCTTTTTCTCAAAAATATACTTATGGGATTAGATGACATCAAAACATACACTTCCTTTGTACTGGTATTGAATTTTTGGACTCATGCAATGCTTCCTCTACCGTAGCTAAGTGGCACAGAAAGTAAAAATATTGACGTCTCTAACATTAATTTCTAAAGTTAATGACATTCTAAGCATATTCAAATTGCCACTGCTAGTTAGGATGGAGGGATCTGATAAGTTGTTTTCAGTAGTAATGATGTACAGTCAGAAATAAGAGTGAGCTAACACGAAGTTCCGAACCGTTCCGATGCGTTCCGGCTTCACTGCAGAGGTTTGTCGTGGATGGTTTTTGTTCAGTGTCGCGGTAGAGTGGGAGTAAACTAGTGTTGTGTTGTGGGCCCACTCAAAAAAGTTACCTCCGGCAACGCCCATGTTACGTCTAGCATGAGTAGGCAGAATGACTGTCGAGGTCTGCAGACCTTTGAAAAACGTGTCACTTTCAAAATCCGTGAGCCATTATTCAAACATTTGCATCGTTGACGATTTCTCCAAGAATAAAGCTATATTGTCTTCATTTTAAAAGAAAACTGTTTTCCAGATTTCCCTGCATAACACACTTTAACAGATGCCCTTACTAACTACCAAAGGAAGAGAAAAAGACAAGTGAAAGCCCGGGACAAACAAATTATTAATACCCACAGAGGTTATACACATTTTGTTTACTTAGTTAATAGGCACAGAGAAGCACCGTGCCATTCCGAAAATAGTTTAATCTGCATATGATACGTTCCTTTCCTGTTTCTATAGACTCTAAACTCAAAAGCGTCCTCTTTTCGTTTACAAAATGCTAGAAAAATGGAGCTTATTGATGAAAAACGATTGCACAAAGCGCGTGT
The DNA here is from genome assembly GCA_030765045.1 of Tenodera sinensis. Classification (NCBI taxonomy): domain Eukaryota; kingdom Metazoa; phylum Arthropoda; class Insecta; order Mantodea; family Mantidae; genus Tenodera; species Tenodera sinensis. The sequence continues at coordinate 159,375,923 of CM060963.1, forward strand.
AGTCAAAGAGTTAATTGAACCTCTTTTGTAGCTTTTCAGTACAATTTTAAGGTACCATCTTTCGCCTTTAAATGTCAACCATGCCATTACATTTTACTTTTACATTTTTGATTTATGCTATTCACAAACACACAGAGAGAAAAATAAATACATTAGCACGCGGACCTTTTTATAAAAATGTTTTTTCCCCTTTTTTTATTCAAAGAGCTTCAAAACGTGGCTTTTCAGCAAAATTTCAGTTTGGAATACTTGGGTGGAATACAATACTTCATCTACTCACTGTAGCTAAGCACTAGTTAAAGTAAGAGATTAGTTATTTCGGACAGTTTTAAGCAAAAACACCATTAAAATAAGAGTCAACCGCTGTTTTAGGACAGATAATACAATATATAGTGCATTCAATTTAGGCGATATTTCATTTGCAATTATTTTCCGCGTACGGTAAAAAAACTAATACAGTATTTGCCTTAAAACCCAGTCTTTTGACATTAACTTGAAATAGTACTTGCTAATAATGCTTGTATAATGAAAAAAGTATAAAAGTTCAAATAAAATGAGGATTCTCTTAAGTTAAAACACACTTACTTTGTATTACCAAATATCGTGATCCTCAGCAAGAGAAGTCACACGAAGTACTGGTTTGTAAAACTTAAATCGTAGAATAAAAATGCTGAATGAAATACAAATAACACAGAAAAGTACACCAGGAAAGACGGGTTAGATCAGTAATCCCTATCTGAAGGACTGTGAAATGAACTGGGACTAGAGGTAACTCATGGAACAACTTATATACATACGCAGTTGCGTTAAAGATCAGGAAAACACGTTCTGTGACCTGACGTAAGAGGAAAATAATCGGAGCACTGTACCCAGTAAACCCCTAGAAATGTCAACTTCTCAAAATCAGCGGTGATTTTCTTCGCTCGCTGAACATCGCTGAACAATCTTCCAGCAATGTCGTTGTCACAACCAACTACTTGTGCTCAGTGCAACACATGTGGTGTATGAAGGAGTTGAATGGGAAGACCGCGATACAGGTATTTCTTATGTGAGTAGGTTGGCTTGCAGGAAGGGTGAACAACAAACCGTTGCACGTATTTGGAAAAATGACGTCACAGGCAGGTTGTCAGATAACAAAAATGTGCTAATATATAGGAAACCAAAGAAAAGAGGTGAAACTGCTACCCCACGCCGTATGACAAGGAAAACAAAGAGGTTTTAGTTTACAATAGTCAGGGATAGAAGGAAGGATGGAATGAAAAGTTTAGGGCCAAATTTAAGCAGGACAATAAAAAAGTAACGGTAAAGTGTGAAAATGAAGCGGAAGTGAAAATAAAGGGCTTAAAAGAATGTGAATCATTGTGGGGGAGGGTTTCATTAGCAAATAACTAAGAAATTTAGGGGAAAAAATAAGAAGGGGCTTAAGAAGAAGATTAAAGTGAAGTAAGTGATTTAAAAATAAAGAATTTTAAGGAAAAGGAAAACAGAGTACTTGAGAAATGTCGTGCAAAAGATAAAAGTAAACTTGAAGAAAGTTACAAACATTAGCAAAAGTTACAAATAACAGCACACATCAGAATGTAAAATATATGTAAGAAGAATCTTAGAGACTGTCCAGTGACGATAGGTTCAGGGCCCAAAATTTAAGGGTAGACCAAGATGTAAATGCTTTAGTACTTCTTAAATTCAATTCAGTGCGACACCATTTTACACTTCACTGTGCTCAGAGTACTCGTATTACTAGGTGGCAAACCCATGAGGCGTATCGGAAAGAATGTGAAAGTGCAGTGTTGTTTACGCAAGCTTATCGCACAAACATGGCGAGACAGTGTGTGTAAACTGTGTTGAGTTGTAATTATATCTTCAGGTCAGCAATGTCTCTTATGTCGGCAGGCGCGAGAGATAATTCATTTGTGTGGCATTACTGACTGTACGCCAAGTATTTAGTATATCGCGGTTCCAGTAAACAAGATAACAAACAAACGCAGCGCTCTTACAACCATGGTCAATCCACTTGGTCGCTTTGTCAGGTAGTACCTACGGTTTCGCGGTATATGCAACATGCCCAAGTTAGGTTTTTGATGCTCTACGCTACGGCATCGAGTTGGATGGGTCACATTTTACTCAGGAAGATAAGGAGAACGAGTCAGAGGAGGATCCAGAATACAGGACAGGGGCGCTAACCTTTAAAAAATCCAACATACCAGAACTCAGCGAGTAATTGGAACACTATATCTCCAAAGTGATCAAATATATTAAGTTTATTTTAAGAAAACTGTTGTAGCATGGTAAGTACTGATTAAGATGTAATATGTTATTTGTTTCAGTACTAGTAAACATAGCCCCTGTTTGATCGAGCCTACCTGGTTTCCTGTATTAATTTCGACACGATTTGAGGAAGTGGAAGTGTTAGCTATTTCCACTGAAGTAAAGCAACACTTATCTGTTACATTATCTGAAGATCCTTTTTTTTCCCCTCCTTTTTAAGTATTAATCATATAAGCAGAATTTTGACATGCCTTCTGTCTTCTGCTTAATTTTATTTTGCTTAAAATTATAAAATTGGAACACTAGAAAATTTACTTTTCCTATTCATTGTATACAAAATAGCAAACTTCCAGCAAATATTTTAAGTGTTATTAATGAACTTTAGCTACATCAGAAAATGTAAGCACATCCGCTGTGAGTGTTAATACACTGGAATCGCAATGCCATAGTAACTTGTGGTGAAGCATTGAATCGCATGGTCGCTGAGCGCAGCTTTGGTATTCCCATCCCTAGCACAAGAACATGTGTTTTCTAAGAGCCTAAGCTTTGTTGATATGTTGAAACTGTAACCGTAATCTTTCTCAGAACACGCCAGAGTTGTTGATGTCACATTCCTTACAACATTTTCGTGAAAGGAACTCAGTAAATGGTCGTGTTCTAAAGAAAAGCTTCCGCTCTTGCGTGTATCACTATGAAGCTTTTGATGGCCCAGGTTGACTTTGAGAATGAATTATCAGAGCACTTTGTGATAGTATTCATGTTATCCTATTATCCATCATCCCTATTTACTACTTTCTATTACTGTGCAAGCTGTGTAGATTTTCGTGGTGAATCGCTGCCATAACTAGCTGCGCCAAAATGTATGCGAAAGCCTGGTATGAGTTTCCAGTCTATGGCAATGTCTCAGTAAAACGCCTGAAATGAGATAATCACTTTTAGTTTGTTTCCTCATCATGTAGGAACCTTTTCAGTTCAGTTGCTTGCCCCTACCACAGTTCTCGCCAACAAACTTCATCTCCTTGCACTGTGGTGAGATGAACAACGGAATCTTCAACGATCTGAATCAGTTAAATAATGTAAAAAGTTTCTTTTTCTACAGTGCATCTAATACCCTTATTTTCACTTCCTCTACTACGCATAGTAGGTAAGTTGGGGAAGTACTACACTGGACCTAAAAATTCGATATCAAGATTTCACTGGAAATACATGTCTTGGGGACCTCCCTCTCCCCTCCCCCCCCCCCCCCTCTCTCTCTCTCTCTCTCCCTCTGTCCGTCTATGAGCAGTATAGGTACTCGAGAACAAAAAGTTGGCTAAATACCAAACTTGGCAACTTCTAAGGATGCGACACAAAGATTACCATCCTTTACATGGAACATTTTTTAAAAATGTTTGATTTTTTAAAAAATGGCTGTAACGATTTTTATTTAAGTACCCTATGCTTAAGACATTTAATTTTCTAGAAATGTCCTCAGAGATGCTCTTCATTCTGGAGTATCTTTGTATAAGTGGTAAATCGTTGGTGATAAATAAAATCTTACTACAGAAAAAACGTAGATCTTGTAAAAACTCACACTTTATATCAAATACACCTTTTTTGCCTTGGCGGAGCGAACAATTTCAGAGATATTCCTCGTTATTTGTCTGAATTTTCCAATACTTAAATTTTTCTCAAACTGGAAGTCGTTCCCCCCTTTTTTTTATTTCTTCAGCATACAAAGAGAACGGACTTTCAAAGCCATTACACAGCGACCAGCTCTTAAAATATTTTATTACAGCTTAAATTCTACTACATTCCTAAATTGCCCTTGCACCTACAAAAAAAGTTTAAGGCAATTTCTGCAAATGTTTATCTCGATCAACATGAAGTAGACAGAGGATTTTCTAAGAATAGTTTACACAAGAGTTGAGAAAGTCATGTGAATGCAACATATCAGACTTTTTTAACATTAGTTTTCATTTTTATAACTCCTTTAACGTCTATGGTCATATGGGGGTCCTTTTGCACTAATAAACACCTCAAATTCACTCTCACGTTGATACTTCCAGACTGCGGAAACTAGGGAATAATACTAATTAAATCGGGAATCCAGTCTGGCACCTCTCGATTGAGAAACGTGAACGACGACCACTGGAACACAGAGGCAGTCACCCCTAATCTTATTTCATTGTTTCAAACAAAAAATACTCTACCAGAAATTCATTCTCTTCTTTTTCAAATGTTACAAATTTCTTGGAATGTTTAGTAGTAGCTTCTCTTCTGTCAAATCGTTTCATTTATAATATGCATCTTCATAACAGCAAGAACAGAAATTGAGTTTTATTCAAGGACACTGGAATGGTTCTAAGCGTCCCAATCTGTACTGGGCATGAGAGAACCGCTTAATTTTGCCCATATGTCTCTTTATTAGGCTTGAGGTTCTTTAAGTGCCACAAATCTATGACCCCACTTTACCTACTTCCTTTCTGAAGGCTGCCATGCTAAATATTTCTACATCCGAAAAAATGTAGCGCCTTCTGGCGAGTTCGAGCCCACAACCTCGCGAAAGCCCGCCTCTCTAGCGTGGTGGTAGCGTGTCTGCCTCACGTCCGAGAGGTCGCAAGTTCGAATTTCGCTTAGGGTGAGTTATCCGGATAAGGTTTCTTTCTGAGGTATTCTCTTATCCTAAGAAAAGGAACGTCGGGTAACTTAAAGCTGTAATGGACCACTGGCTCATTTGAGCGTCATTTCACATATTTCATTCATTCACCGTCCGATATGCCACTACGTTGGAGGACGTTTAAAAAAAGTGGAAGTAGAAGAAAGAAGGAAGGAAGGAAGGAAGGAAGGGAGGGAGGGAGTGAAGGGAAGGGAAGGGAAGGGAAGGGAAGGGAGGGGAGGGGAGGGGAGAGAGGGAGGGAGGGAAGGAAGGAAGGATGGAAGGAAGGAAGGAAGGAAGGAAGGAAGGAAGGAAAGAAAGAAAGAAAGAAAGAAAGAAAGAAAGAAAGAAAGAAAGAAAGAAAGAAAGAAAGAAAGAAAGAAAGAAAAGAACTCGAGAACCAGAGGATATACCTTCGCTGACCTTACTTTAGATAGCAATGTAAACAACGCCTCGTGTTTGAGTAACTCTTCATTGGTTGATCCAACCGCACAACCTCCATGTCAGCAGTCGCGAATGAAAATATAGTCCCTTCGATTTCGCCTGCATTTCATATCATCCTCTTCCTCACTCTCATACTTGGTGCTGGGCTAAATACCCGCTTCCAGGTCTTCACTCTGTCCGGTCCATAGGTTTCTGTGCTCCCCGATAGGCGTCTGACTGCAGGCGCTGGCTTGTAAGTTATAAAGGGTATTAGTTCTACATAAGGCGAGAGTAAATCAAGTAAAGAATTATTTACAAAAACACTCTGAATATTTACTAGCAAGAAGCATTAATATGCAAATCTGTTGTTGCTAACACATTTAACTGCGATGCGAAATGCATTTGCACGCACCCATATAAGCAGATGAATGAACAAAACATGCAATTTGTTCAAAATGGCTTCTTTCTTAGGTTACGTAAAGCATTGCCAAGGAAAACCATTACGATGTGATTAAAAGCGAAGTGTTTTAAACATATATGAAAACTATTGTGAGAAATATTCATCACCATAATTTTGTTATTCTCTATTTTATATAAGAACTAGACCCGGTGTACTTCGTACCACCTATAATAGACTGGATTATAACTCTCCATAAGTGATTATCAATTCTAATCAACCTTCCAACTCCAATTTATTGAGATCGATAGTATAAGACGCATTGTGTATAATTTGGTTATTAAATGTAGCTTGTTTTCACTCAAATGTATTAAACTTACCTTGAGAAAGTTGAAATTCTTAAACTAATTCCTCGAGTTTCGCTAAAACACATTTTGTGGTTATGTCTAAGCCTGCCCGAATTTCGCGAATCTCGCTAAAGCAAAATCGAATGAATTTTGTTTGTTTGTTTATTTCTAAGTCTGCAAAGTCAATTTACCTTAATAGAATGGCTGATCAAAACGAATGTTCGCAAAATGTAATTAGATTAGATTTAACCAAATCTTTTCCCAAAATCCACAACCCTTTCTTACGAAAAACAATATATTTTAAATGTAATAGATGTAGTCAAACAGTAGGTTCGCCACAAACCTTTGGGGTATTCCTAATGTGTTTGTGTGTGTCTGTGTGTATGTGTATGTGTGTATGTGTATGTGTGTATGTGTATGTGTGTATGTGTGTGTAGGTTTGTATATATGTGTGTGTATGTGGTATATGTGTGCATATATATAAAGCGCGTTCCACCCTTAGAAGACAGTACACGTTAAATGGAGCGCAGTGTTGCAACATGTACTAGTTGCGAATCTTTCTCCGCGCGTGAACCCGAGGTGACCGGAGTCCTGTACTTAGTCCTTCAATTGCTGCTTGACGGACACTTTTAACTTTGGTATCCCTCCATGCCTTTGTTACTGTATGACCTAAATTTATAAATGACTCGTCTCTATAAACAATTGATTCCCCTGGTCCCTAAACCTTTTTACGTCTTTTAGATATTTATGTCGCCATCTGATGATATCGATATCGTCTCTTTCTATTAATATGCACTTTTTACCCCTTCTTTCACATTCAAACCCCAAATCATGTAAGAACCGACTAAGAGTGGCCATTGAGAAATTTGGTAGGGTCTCATCACTGGTGACCCGTGACAAAAGTATATTCAGCGTGGGTTGAATATTTGCAAACTGTAAAGCATGAACAATTCGCCGCACTTCACGTTGCACTATTCAATCATATTGAGTTAACCAAGCGTTCTGGTAGTCCCGCCCTTTTTTATTTCTTTTTCGATGGCGAACTTAGAGGTCCTTTCATTACTTCCTTTTTAATCCTATACACTACTGCTTCTGAACACCCGATATCCTTAGCTGTTTCCTTTACTGCCTTACCTACACGCATTTTACTTGAAAAATAATCTAACACCTTCATAATTATTTGGCGTTCCTTACTTCTTAATTTACCAACATATCTTTAAATTATTTTCTTGTTTAACGGCGCTGTCAATTGCCAGGATCACATCAGCGTCGCCGGTGTGCCGCAGGAGTTCTTTTACATGCCAGTAAATCTACTGACATGGCGCTGTCGTTTTTAAGCACACTTAAAAACCATCGGCCTGGGCCGGGTTTGAACCCGCGAGCTTGGGATCAGTAGGCCAGCGTCTAACCAACTGAGCCACCCAGACCGACTACCAACATATCGTCTCTTCCTAGCTTCCCCTTCCATAACTACAAATATTTACGAAACTTTTAAACAAATAATGCAATAACAGCTCATAGATCCCACACAGTTACACACACGACTTCTTTCGAACTAATGCTAGTACTGCTCCTTATACTATCTTCTGTGTCAGACCTGGCGCGAGAATATGCTGAATAGATGAATACCTTTTGTTTGCCTTACTCGATGAAAGAAAGAAGTTACAGCCTTTTGGTTTATTTTAAAAACTTTCTCCAACCTTTCTCAACATTTGTTCTCGCTGGTTCCCTGATGTAAACTCAATAACAAAAAAGTTTCACACTGCGTAACGTTTGCAAGGTACAGGTATAAATTTTTCCGAAAACATTTAATTTAAAAAATTATAATACTTAACTGAGTAAACATAGAGAATTCAAAGTGGGCAGGTACTAGCACTATGGTTTACTCTAGCTAAGAACAAAATATAGACGCATTCTAGCAGTTAGTTTGTTAGTGCGTGATGAGTATAGAAACAGCACATATCGGACTTCTAATGAAAAAAATGTTTTTTTGAAGAAATATGGGCCTATAGAAATGTATAATGGCTCTAAAAAGGATATAAACTAATAGAGAAAAAAATTCTGCGTAGGATGTGTTCAAACCTGAAATTTATAACAACTGAATATTTATACCATGCTATTAGGAATCTGGCAACAGAGCGAGGGTAGAAAAGGACGCGGCTAATGGCAACTTGTATGCGCTAGATAGAGACAGAGATGTCCCATTTAACTCCATACTGTCATCTAAGAGTGGAACAAGTTGTATATATATATATGTGTGTGTGTGTGTGTGTGTGTGTGTGTGCGCGTGTCTGTGTGTGTCTATATGTGTGTATGTAAGTATGTGTGTATGTATCTGTGTGTGTGTGTGTGTGTGTGTGTGTGTGTGTGTGTGTGTGTGTGTGTGTGTGTGTGTGTGTGTGTGTGTGTGTGTGTGTGTGTGTGTGTGTGTGTGAACCATCCTAGTACTGAGGCAAACAAAACAAAAAAGAAATTATTCAAATCATTGGAGCTAGCCATTTTCGGGACTATTTGCGCTTCTTCACTTCTATTGATGTAAACAAATGTCGCTGGATGGCAGTGGCGTTCCTATGCAACACAGAGCTCAAAAGCCCGAAACCAGGCATGTGGCTTTAAAAATTAGTTCGTTGTTTAACGACGCTGACAATTGCCAGTATCATATCAGCGTTGCCAGTGTGGCGGAATTTCTTCCTGCACGAGTTCTTTTACATGCCAGTAAATCTGCTGACATGGAGCTGTCGTTTTTAAGCGGACTGAAAAAAACTATCGTTGTGGGCCGGATTTGAACCCGCGACCTTGGGATCAGTAGGGCCGCGTCTAACTCACTGAGCCACCCATACCGGCGAGACAAATTGCAATGACGGTTTATATAAGGCACATGCTAAGTCGCGCCAATCATAGAGTAATACAGTTTTACAATTGGCACCTAAAAGAAGGCCGGTGAAGATGTAACACGTTAGCCCTAGATGCATACCGCATATTAGATACAAGTGGCAAATCAGAAACAAATGCTGCAACCAAGATTGCATCCAAGGATGAGATAGGTATATGGAAAGAACCAGATCGAGCCACTAGTCAAGTGTTTTATCATCTCTAGGTTTGCCATGGAACAAAATCAAACGAAGCTTATCCTGCAATGCAATTCTTTCATTAACATTATTAATGTGGACGCTAAATCACACTTGTTACCAAATCTTTCGAAATGATCACGCCGTTCTGTAGCACTTCGTCGCCACGTCTATTTATAGAACATGCACAAGCGGCCATGAATTTGCAATTACTGTTCTCGTGCAGCTAAGCTAAGCTAAGCCTTTCACCAGTCAATGCAATGCAATTCATCATATTCTACAGACAGTCATTCTATCTCAAGTCCATTAAATGTTGCGATATATTCAACCAAATATACCAAGAGTGAAGAACACTGCGAATGTGACGCAATCAGGGTGATAGGCACACAGTCGAACTGTACAAGCATCTGGCTTTATGCAAGTTATTCATGCAAACACTTGTATTCCCTTCTCTATCACCTACCTAGAGGAAGTATTGTATTCCATCCACAAATTCTATATCGATATTTCACAGGAAATGCACATTCTTAGGTCCTTCCCTATAAAAGAAAAACAAACTTTTAAAGAGATATTCACACGTGTTTGTGTAAGTATGGGAACAGCCTACCTCAAAAAAGAAAAGTCGGATAAATACCGTATTAACACATTGTATACTTGGGTCAGATACTTCTTCACTTTGTGGCATAGACTATCAAGTGCCTGTTCCACCAGCCGTTCTGTCCTGGGTCTACCATCGATCTCCTTCCTTTAGTATAATATTGCATTATTCGTTTAGTAAGTTTGATATTTGGCACTTTTTCAACATCTTGTTTTCACTTTTACTTAAAATGTTTTAACATTTCATTTATATTAATAATTCCTAACTGTAAGTATACTTCCATTTGTTATTAGGTCTAACTTCGTACATCCCTTCACACTTCTTAAGAATTTAATTTCTGAATCCTGTGTCTTACTCTGTTGCTTTTAAGTTATTATCCAAGTCTCACTTTCGTATGCTAGTATAGGTACAGTATTTCTAAAACTTTAATTTTGTATCTTTACGTATTTTTGTTTCTAACGTATCATAATTGCTTCACACACTCTTTGAAATTTGCATATGTTATTGTCCACGTCATATTCCTTATCATAACCAACATCACTTCCCAAATAGTTAAAATGACTCACCTGTTCTACACAGCGGTTATTTGCAACTATTTTTGTTGTAATCGGCTCTTTCCCTATGAATGTCATTACCTTTGTTTTTATAAAATACATTTTCATATATATTGTTCACAAATTCTATTAAGTCTAAAAATTTATTTTTGCAGGGCAGACTCGCTATTTTGAATAACAACCAACTCAGACAGATACTGTTGAAACGTTTTTAGGAAGATTCCCAAGGAGCTTTCACCACTTCAAGCTACCATTTGTATGGAAAAAACTTTCGTTATTTGAATTTTCTAAGAAAGCTTATATTGATTTTGATTGAAATGTCATATACTCTTATTAAGATATTTGTAATAGTATTAGAATAAATATCCTAAAGTTTATGTGAATAGCTATGAAGTATACTTTATTCTGATTAAATGTTGAATACTTTTGCATAATAGGAAAATCATAAGAGACGGGCAAAAATATAATAAAAGAACCAAGAACCGGGTAAAGTACGAATCAACTGGGGAATTTAGTGTCGTACTGTCAAGTTGGCCATGGTAGCTTAGTGGTTAAAGCAGCCGCTCGATTAGCGGAAGATCCGTGGTCCAAATCCCGCCTATGGCATTGAATTTTTCAGTCTTGATTCAACCTCTTGAACCAAGATGAGTTTATCAAAATGCGCAATTTATGTCACATTTCTTCATAACTTTATCATTTTCGATATATTGTGTTACGTATTATACTTTTCTAAGTACGGTATCTGACGAACATACTTGATAGTCTGCAATTCCTATTTCCTGTTTCCATCGCAAGTTAAAGATATCGCAGTTAAAGAATTGAATACATGAATATGGATCGTCTCCTGAGCGCGGTGGTTGCGCTGCTGCTTACCAAGCGGTGGACTCGGGTTCGATTCCCGGTACCGACTGGGGAAGTCTGGTCCGGTGTGCACTCAGCCTCGGTAGGTCCCTGAGGGACCAATTGAGGAGCTATTTGATTGAAAATTAGTGGCTCTTGCAGACAAGGGCGCATAATCGGCCGGGAGGGACCGGGGCGCTGAACACGTCTAACCTCCAGTACTGCACCCCACTCATGACGTCTGTAGTGGGAAGAGGTGGGGAACGCAGCGGTCGGGCGGTAGGCCTTGACCCGGATGGGCTGTTGTGCCACGGGGTTACGTTGTATGTGAATATATCCTGGGCAATGTAACGTGGGTAAAAGAATCACTGTTTATGTTAACATATAGTGGATGAAAGAGAAAGTTGTGCTAATGTTCACATCAGATCATTATTATTTATATCCTGTTAATCATAATAAATATTCCGTGAAGATGATTTAAATTGCAAAATATTGTGGTAATGTGTGTTTTGCAGGCGAAGACCACAACTTTTATATGCTAGCTTTGACGTGTTTGTGAGTGTATCTGCTATATTCTTCTGAATATGCTTGAAATCTTGAGTCGTAAGCAATAACTCAATCTTAGTTATCTATGGTGGGCTCACCTAGGCACTGGCCAAGGGTTTTTTTAGTGCTTAAAACTGACAGTGCCACGTCATTACGTTTACTGGCATGTAAATGAATCCCAGGATGAAATTCCGGCATACCGGTGGTGCTGATATGACTCTGGCAATTGACAGCATCGTTAAAAAATAAAATAGCGTTTATTTTTTAGTTATCAAAGCGACAAAAAGAACATTTGTTATCGAGGAACAGAGAGCTTTTAAGGGGAGACTAAAAGCCTTATGCGTCCAATGTTAAATCTGCTAAATTCATAACACGATTTCACAGAAAATATCAAAGTTATCACACGGAGTTGTTTACAGGATGTAGCGCATACCTTCTGATTCACTGACCCATGTATTTTTATACATACTGTGGCTTATTAAGGAAGACGTGGCTTCTTTCCCTTTCAATCAGGAATTAATGTTTCAAAACATAACTTTGGTAGCACTGTCAAATAAGGAATATCCTTAATCAAGAACTAGTAATGAAAAAGATAAGAGACAAATGTTTTAAGATGGTTTGGACACATAAATAGGATGGATGAGAGCAGGAAACCGAAACAGGGGGGAAGGGAGAAGAGGGAGAGGGGGACCAAGAATAGACTGGAGCGATTATGTGGAGAAAACAGTGAATAAGAAAGGAAGGACTCTGAAGGTAAACAACTAACTAGGGAGAGGACAAAATTTAGGAAATGGATCATGACCGGCTGAGGAAACCCGACGCTCGAAAGTGCATAAGGGAGAGGAAAATATGAAGAAGTTTGGTAGCACTTGTGTAAATCAACAGCATCACTAAAGTGTTGTTTTCATCATAACAAAACTCCATTTACCAATGTTTCAATTATACATAAATTAAATTAAGAGAAAACACTCTTCAAAGTAAAAAGGAGAACACCGCACATATATTTTACAAAACAAAACTCACATTGCTTTCACATACAGAAGCTGCTACATGTACAAAATGGTACCAATGGTGTGTGCGTGTGTGTAACGCAGGGGGACACCTGGACCCATCGCGACTGCGACATGGATCTATTGTGGGTTACCACCCCCATGGGGAAGGGATGAGCGAAGTGAGACCATAGACTTGTCAGAGAGCGAAGCCCAGAAGTCCTTAACAGTTACAGATGTCATCACCTGACGCACAACTGAAGTGTGTTCTCTACCCAGGGAGAGGGTGACGAGTCAGCCCTTGTGGCTGGGCAGCAACTTCCAGGGAGGGCCAGGGAAGACGTTCCAGAGCGCAAGCAACTATGCCATCTGTCCGAATTCGCCGGAACGTATCGCGCTACCAACCATACCTGAAAGATGACAAGGGAGGGAAATGGGAAACGAAGGGAAAGGAATCCGCGGAAAAGAGATTAATGCACCCCAGCATTCGCCTAAGTAACATGGGAAAACCACGGGAAAATCCATGTCAAAGTGCGCGGCCACGGTGATCGAACCCGCGACCTCCCGAATGGGGGCTACAGACGTTACCGTCTGGGCCATTGCGTTCGGTGAAATAGTACCAATTGTAGAATAAATCTTCTGAGAGACGAGCCGTATTCCAAAGCGTGTAGGAGTTATTTCTTTGAAGTGGTGGAGAATTCAAAATATAGAACGTGCACTAACATTTTTTAAAAATATCTATTTGATGACGATGACGATGACGACGACGACGAAGACGTCGATGATGATGATGATGATGGTGGTGGTGGTGATGATGATGATGGTGATGATGATGATGGTGATGATGGTGATGATGATGATGATGATGATGATGATGATGATGATGATGATGATGATGATGGTGATGTAATAGACAACGATAAGATTTCTATTGAACACATCTCCATGTCGATCATCGTAGGATCTCAGTACAAAGAATGAAAACAACGACTTCACTTCTGTGACAAATCCCTGTTATACAGCCATATCATTGAAAAGGCGAAGAACTACAGACGTAATAAACTCTGCAAGACTAGACAGTTTGCTATACCTACCTATGTGGGAGTTTGGGTGGGGGAAGCAGTTTCAATTGTATAACGGCTTTAACTACCGTGGTTAATGATTGTATCGGCTGCTAGACTTCACGATCAATTGCTTAAGGTTTTAATATCTAGTTTATTACCCAAAAAAGACACAACCACTCCCGCATTTACACTTATAAAGACAATTTTCTATGCGCCAAAGCATCGAAACTGGCACCACTGGTAGGAGAATTCAGAGGCAGTTCAAGGCAGTTCATCATCCTTTGTTAAAGATAATATCTCTCTTCTCGAAGCGTTAACAAAAGAGGATAGTATAACTTTCACTAGCTTAGATTTAGTAAGAGCGCGGCTAATTTTAGTTCAGTACGTAAATGACTACATACTTAAAATGTTACACGTTATAAAGCACATAAAGCTACGTTTTAACAATTTGAAGTTCAGACTTTTAAATAACTTTTACTTAATTTACTTTTTGTACTAAATGAAACTCTGACGCCGGTCCCCCGTCAACGAGCCGTTCAAGGTCAAGCTACCTCACACCATTGCTTGTAAATGCGCGTCCTAGTGACAATGGAGTGGTTAGAACAAAGCGTTTCCAAAAGCTCATGAAATTGTTCACCATCTGACTTGTTTACGAGAGGTTCGCGAAAAAGTATATTTTTCAGAAAATTCGCCGGTAATTCGCTTGGCCTGTATAAGTGAGTCGGGACGACGAGAGAATACAATTGTTGAAGTTAGCATTTCAGTAATGTGTTGTTTCTTTCTTTTGTATTTAATTGTTTATTTATTTGGATTGTTGAAACACTTTCCCAGTTGAATGTTCAGAAAACGTTTAGTGAGTGCATCGTCGGACCCAGTTGTTTGGAAGTCAGAGAAGGTGGTAGAACTACGATCAGTGACGTTGTGTCAAGGTTACGATAAAACAGAATAACTGTGAGTTGATAGGTTACGACGAATTGGTCACATTACAATTAATGTTTACACAATATTTCACTTAAACAATTAAAAGTCATGAAAACACTGAAGATATTCTTAAGTATCCAAAGTGTTTTACTTTTTCGTATCCATGACATTACTTATAATTGTCACGTTTTTACCGTGTACAAATGATAGGTAGAGGAAATATTCTATTCACCAAAATGTTTGAGTTTCCATAATTTACTAGGTGTTAGGTGTTTGAGTCCGCAGATTTTAATGACGACTTTTTGACGTTAACCGGAAACATAACCTCCTCTCCCATTTTCGTCTATGGTGTATGGTTGCTTTGATAAAAAATAAATTTGGTCAAATATTTTACTGCCAATATGTCACCGTTTCTTTCTCGTTTACATCTACAATCGCCGTAGAGAGGTAGGGCTTTAAAAGATGAGTTATTAGTTGTCTCTTGGATTTGTAACTAAAATGATGTCTAATAAACTGGACTCCAGCTTGTCTATTGGAAAAATACTTTGGCAAGTGCACATACCGGAAGGTCAGGAATGTTGACAGTATAAAAATTACCTATTCAGGTCTCGTAAACGCTGCTGGGAAAGCTTGAAAGAATACCACTCTTCCCGTCGTTACATGCAGTAGCTGATAAACACAGACACGCAGCGAAACCAGTTTTCTGGGGCTGGCCTTGTTTGGACTTTGACTCGTCGTAGATGTGAACGCATGAAATAGTAGCCATTTTAGTAATAAAACATTTGCCTCTTCAGTCCTACTCTGTTGCCATACTGCGCAAGTAATGTATTTAATAATGATCTCTACCTTTCTCGATAAACGAATTTTTTATTGGACTTTTTTATTCATGTTTGAAAATGCGATCACAGAAAATCTCCGCGCTCATACTCCTAATGCTGCGTCTGTATGTGAGTGAGTGAGTGAGTGAGTGAGTGAGTGAGTGAGTGAGGAGTGAGTGAGTGAGTGAGTGAGTGAGTGAGTGAGTGAGTGAGTGAGTGAGTGAGTGAGTGAGTGAGTGAGTGAGTGAGTGAGTGAGTGAGAGGAAGTATACAACAACGCAAGGCTATAATTGCCACAAGCCTATGATTGAATTTAATATTGAGTCACTGCGCCATCAGATGTTGCGACAACCATAACAAAGATTGTTTTGTGACAAAGAAATCAATCAGTGCGGTTCGTATCTTGTAATCAAGTGCATATTGGCTTATTTGAAATGGTTTCTAGGAGAGCAGTGATAATGATTATTGTGAAATGCATGGAGTAATCATCTTCATATGACTCAGGTGCAATACATAGTGTGACAAAGCGACATAATGCATTCGGTTACTTTTCCATCACTTTATTTTTCTTCTAAACTTTCGCACAAAAACACAGTTCTCCCCTACTGATGTTAGCATAGTCTACAGTCATTTGTGATACTATAACTGTTTTCTTCTTGTAGCCTTCACCAACTCAGCTATGTACCACCTCCACACCATCAGGCTACACGGTGCAGTTGAACCTGGTAAACTATCTCTCCACTCCACTTACCTCGGTAAACAGTATTGGACGGACGTTCAGAATGACTACGCACGCGTTTCATCAGGAATGGAATGACAATGTTTGTATTTTATATAATGAAACACCATTTTGTTTAATTTGTGGTTATTCGTTACGCCATGTATTTCTCTTTAATATTAGAAGCCATTTTAGCAAAAGAACATCAGTGAATATGGCAAGATCGTTATATCAATATGTTTATATATTTTCTTAAAATATTCTTGTTATTATTGCTTATTATTTACTTTGATATAATCGTTATCATAACGCTGAACATTAATTGTTTGCAGTATGAACAAGTCGTGTTATCACATTTTTCAACATTATAATTAATTTTATTTCTATATAGGAGACACTGGACAACAGAGGGGTGAGGAATTGAAATCCCAGTGCTCCAATAGACTCAATAAAAAGAAACCGTCACAAACTTTCAACGACGCCATTTGACAACTGTTAGGGCCAGTTAGCGTATTTCAAAATTGAATCATGTGAAGAGCAGATCCAAATATACATAAACAAATATGAATTTAGTTTATGTTCTTCGGCTAAGTTGGTCGGCTTTGAAATTTGATTTAAATAAAATGGCAATGAAAAAAAAAAAAAAAAAAAAAAAAAAAACCGGCCGTACATCTAGAACTAAATGATATACCTATTGTACATAAATGGGACTTATTTTACCATTACAATGTGCCGTGTATTTGTACAGGCAAACAACGGCGTAATTAGGGTGAATGTGCTTGAACATCCTGTGTGTTCCGTAATGTGGTGTGGGAGCAGTTGCTACCTATCATTAATTCATATCCTTTCCTAATTGGCACGCCTAGCACAGACGCTATGCTCATGATTTATTGTTATTCCATATGTTGATTGCTATTTAACTAACCTTTTGGTAAGGCCATCCATGACATTCTTATGACATTCTATGCCCAAAAAGAGTTAACTCGAGTTACTGTTAAAATTGCCTACCTTCAACCAAGAATCAAATCCTATATGGACTTCCCTTTGTAATTGACACGATCTTGAACCTTTAACTCGACCTTTTTTCTTCAATGTCAGATATTCGCTTTCCTTTTCTTTCTCTATATAGTTGCAAAGAATTTTTCCGCGTATAAAAAACAAGTGCTTTTAATACGTAGCTTCCTAAAAATATATCTTCCACGAAGGTTCACTTGGATAAACAACAGCATTTAATTGGCATCATATCCTTCTACGAAACAGTTGAAGTAACTGACTTCAGTCCTGTGCCCCCAAGCACAACTTGGTCTTTCCTACACAAACTGGTGTTTCCAATGATATCTCAGTTTTGGAGTGGTTCAATTATTATTGCTGTCCTCGGTATGAAGAACGACCTAAGCATTAATAATTGAAAATGAAGGTATTTCAGGACGCAGATGTGCCACATGGCCTTAAAGATGATCATCACAAGATTCGTCATCTTCCCTACTTCCTTCCGCTGACCTTTGAGGTAATTACTCGGCCCACAATGTTCCTGTTAGTTTCGCTCGCAGAAAGAATAGGATGTCTTAAAAGTGTCTATTCATTTTGTGTGAGTGCCTCAGCTGCATATATTTTGAGTGGTAATTTGTTTAATATGTACAATGACTCACACAAAAAAGCATATACCAATCAGCTAAGTTTGAGAAGTTAAATAATCAAACTTTAGAGAAAAGAAGAGGCATTTGGAACGCTAATTTGGTCACACGATAGAGCAAACATATCAGAAATTCAACTGTAATTAAAAATTAACGTGTACGTTAAATATATATATTAAATTTAACAGTTTTATTTTTAGAATTATTTGTGACATCATTAGTGAATTTTCCAAAAACTGTAGTAGAACTGAGCCTTCTACAATTTTATCACATCTTACTCTGAATAAAGAGGTTTTCTTGTAAAATTTGGCTCATACAGGATGTTATGAGCTGCATCAAAAGATTTTCATTAGTATTTATTTTCCATAATAATATTGTACAAAAATCTTACAATTTTCATATACATAAGTTTGAGTTGCTATTTCTCTCCCCCCCCCCCCCCCTCCGTTATTCCAACCTGCATTTTAACACCGTGGAATATTTTCATAGAATAGAGAGATGTCTCAAAGAAGTAATTTAAGATAAGAGAGTTTTGACCAGTTTGTTCAAATTTCGAACTTGCAGCTATAAGTTTCTAAAGTGCCAGTACACCACTGACTAATATCAACCATCGAGAGCGCAACACACGAAAACGAAGCGACGTTTTTAGAGCGTACCTCTCTGGCGCAATGAGTCTCGCTCGCTACTTTTTTGTTTCTTCCTTTATTTCTCGAGTAGAGCATATTAATTTTTATCTAGATTTTAAAGTGTATCTCAATTTATACATTTTTATTTCAACATAATTAATTACAATTCTTGCTAATAAAAAGTTGAAATCTGCTTAGTACATTCATACACTGTACTTCGAAATGGAAAGTGGTTTAAAAGGTGAAGAAAGTATAAAAACATAAGAACGTCTGTCTTTTTTGTCAGTTTGGAGCAACTGCTCGAAATTGTGACCTGAATTTTCAATACAGAGCTGTCAGTGGCGAAGGAGTGATTGTCATACCCTATCCAAAATTTCTGATGTCAGCCGAATCAAGGAAATAATAGTAACGTTAGAGCTCTTTTTCGTATGGAATAAAAATGGAAAAGAAAGAAAGAAAAAACTAACTGCATGACAGGAAGCGAACTCGTGACTTCCGGCGTCACGAAACATGCCACAAAGGCAGTTAAACAAGAGTAACTACATGCATAACGCAAGAAGGCAGCTAATAGTTGTTCAGTGTCGCATTGTCAAGTGATTAGTTCGAGATCTGAGATATTTTTGTGGCAGTAACTCTTGAGAACGAACCGCTGAAAATCGATATTTCTATACTCGGGCAGCAGTTTCATAAACATTCTGAGCTAATGTTTCACCCGACTTCACTTTAACATTGACTTATCAGCATCTCGATGTCGTTCATTAAACACCCTGTACGGGTTAAGGCATTTCTCAATTATGCATGTTGATAATTTTAGTTAATGCACCTAAGATGGTGCTTTTTTATAAAGAACTTTTCTGATTTATATTATTTACTGAACTGAAAAAGCAGTTTACTAAGAAATAAACTTTACAAATTATCTAGCTGTTTTACCTCGTCGCACGAATGGTTTTGATATTTAAAATCTGTACACCAGGAATCGGTAAATTCGAAACCTAGATACTTAACTAGATAGTGACAAAAGTAAGTTTTGGAGCTCTGTTGACATTTTGTTCTGACTCTAATTTTGAAAAAAGCTATTGAGTTGAATTTTCAATCTTACGATGGTATAAATGTTCAAATTTTCTCTCCATGCGTCAATAAGGAAAAAATAAAAGGCAGCGGTCTTATTTATTTTACCTCTGTAACCAGCTCCATCGAAACTTTCTTCTTCTAACTTTAAGAACATTAGCGGCTCCATTTTTGTACAATTTGTAATTTGCTTTCATAAACATCGGTAACAAATGAATATGTTTGGCGACATTCTACGTTTCGCACGCCTCACTCTAGCTGCCGCAAGATTCTTTCTCTTGACTTATCATTTAGCATAAAATGGTAATGAACTCAATTACATCCAACTTTCTTACATAAGCGTTGCTAAACGGTTTTGGTGTAATTATCATGTCATATCGTTATAAGCACATCAGATTATCTTTTATTTCGGTGTGTCCTTTCTGTTGCTAAATCGTTATCATTTACGTATAATATTTGGAATAAAATGGCCATGGAATTTGTTTTATTTTATATATGTTCTGTGTTGCAACTGCTTTTATGACAGCTATTTTCTTCCTATTTTTAACAAAAAGTGAACCTATTTTTCGCTATTGTGTTCTTGTATGACTTCAACATATTCATATTCTACTCTCCAGATCATAGATGGGGAGAACTGACACAATATGTCATTTCCCCCACATTGTAGTTTTAACCCCGTCCACTCTGCTACATACCGGTTAGCTATCGGGGCACACCCCCGCTGTTATCTAATTACCTCAGGTAACCGGTCAGTCGCTCAAATTGTGTCAGTGGTGGAATCATGTTGCATAACAAGGTAAAAAGAAACTTCAACGCCGAAAGGGAACTTAAGTACTTTTGTGTTCCTAGTAAAATTAAAGCCTTGTGTTTGCTATGACAAAAGAAAATTGCGTGATAATCACAAAAACCATACACCATGTTTCTATTCGGTTCCGCCACTACACGCCTTGAAACTTACCTTGTTTGTAAAGGCATGTGTATCCGTAAATAAACAGAACCGGAGAAGAGAGGTGGCATTTCATGACAGAGTAAGCGGAGAGGGTAAATACTCGATTACATTTTTGTCATCCCTCTTCCCCCTGCCTGATCCAGATATTGCAAATCGTTTTAACATTTAGGAATTTAAATTAAGCTGCCTTATAGCCCATATATGTTGTCGGAAGAAGTTTTCAACGGTGAAAAAATTACCAAAATCAACTGAGTGGTTTCCGAGTTTTGTACGCACTTGCGCAGCCCCCCTCGCCCCCCTCCCCATCCACATACACACATACACGCATACAAACTCTCTCCCTTTATATTTATTAGTTGTTAGCATAGATTTCATTACTAGAAGTAATTTAAAATTAGCATTTATGAAGCTTTCGTGAGCTTGGTGGTATGACAATAATATATATAGTTGGGCCGCTCTTTGCGTTTCCAGTTCGGCTTCTTTGATTCTAGCTTTGTGGTCGCTTTGTAAGGAAATGGAAAGCCGACTTTCGGCCGAATAGTTACAGGCAAGTGTTGTAAGGGATGACTAGATTCATGCCTGGGATAATCATTTGAACTTCGTTGAGCGTCATAGGTTCTGGATCCACCTTCACAACCCCTAAGTCACAAGAAGTAAGTTCTTAAATTTTTAAGTACATAAGTTACATTTATAGCTTAGTTACAACTCCACCTAATATCCGCTTCAGGTTAAGAAGCGTTGCTTTGACTGGGGAGTCTGGGAGTTAACCCTGGAAAGCAGGCGCGGCTCCTCAGGGTAGGCAAAGTAGGCATTGCCTACCCTATCGTAATACATCAACAAATAATGTTTAACTATGATTCTGCATTTTATCATTTGAACCGTCATTTTCCCCTAAATTGCAGTTCAAGAAAAGTTTTCTCGGTTATAATGACCAGCGCATGGTCAAATCCTTTAATCTCAATTCCGATTCATCAAAACTGCGCTGCGTGTTTGAAACGCGCGGCAGAAATGATACGCATGGAACCTGGGTAGTGGAGAGCAGGCTAGCTTAACCTCTGCCTGCCCGGCCCCATTTCCTCAGTACGAGGCCCTTGAACAGGGATAAAGAAACATTCGGTCTGTATATGCACTCCGAGCATGCGTAGACGCGTCTGCCAGCAGTCCGAACACTTGCCTGCCCAAATCCGAATTTATGCGACATTTTCCGAACAGCCATACTCCACGAACGCAGATCTGAGAGATCTGAATCTGTCGTTATCTCTGTGTAATACCAGTATGACCGACTTAATTAGTGAACTATTACAAATTTCGCTTTCGCGGCGCACTGACAATGAAAAGAGGAGTGTTTTAGCTATTTAACACAAAGCTGCAGTCAGACAATTTTTCAATTTCTTAATCTATTTTAGTCATGGGCGTCGCGAAACGGGGGCAAGGGGGGCCACGGTCCCCCCTTGGAAGTTGGTGAACTTAATGTGCCGTCAGTTACTGACTTTTAAACTATTATTTTAATTTTGATGTAGAGAACAATTTTTGTTTACCACAAATTAATACGGTTATCTGCAACAAATACTATAAATGTTGACAGTAAAATAATGATTTAATATTATATGATTGCAAATTGCAAATTTCCAATTCCCCCCCCCCCCGTAGAAAAAAGTCTGCTGACACTCGTGATTTTAGTTTTGGCGGTAATTCGTCCGTAAGTCACACTCATTCACTCTGCTCTTATTAAACAACCAAACAATATATTGTTTGCGTTATCCGCAATGACTTCGCCCCCTATATTTCGGATAAACGGGGTTTATTATTATTATTATTATTATTATTATTATTATTATTATTATTATTATTATTATTATTATTATTATTATTATTATTATTATTATTATTATTATTATTATTATTATTATTATTATTATTATTATTATTATTATTATTATTATTATTATTATTATTATTATTATTATTGTTGTTGTTGTTGTTGTTGTTGTCGTTTGTTGTTACTGTTACACTTTGCCTACCCTAAAATTTTGCCTGCGAGCCGCCACTGCTGGAAAGACGTCTATGTGGAAGTGTCACGTGCTCAATTTTGAAGCATGTGTTAAACAAACTTCGTTTTATACAAACTTCGTTTTATACATATATAAGAAAGCTGTTTTAAACAGTTCTTGTTGCGTTCCTCATAATTATAATAACTATTTCAACTAACCTTTACTGCTCACTATGTACCTTTTGATAATTAAACAGTCGGTGTCATTAAACAAATTGGATAAGTCTACAAATACAACAAGTATCTTAGACACTATAAGCTTCACTTATCTTAGTATTTGTTACAAGTTCTTGAAATTAAACGCTACTAGTTTCGCGAAGTATTTATCACATCATCGGTGTCATTCTTGTTTATACTGGTCGCTATCGTAACGAATGCTAAATCACTTAATTTTTTCTGTTACCTAACACTGAAAACAAAGCAAATGTGTTAATAGAATCAATTGATGGTGTTTCAAAATTCATAACGCGATCCTTATTTTTCAAAATGAATGTCGTTTCCCAAACCATTGAATCTATGGATCCATTAAATTGTTTTATTAATTTAACCTCTAGACTTATTTCATGATAAAATGACTAAAAATGATCTGCCACAGTTGATTTATCAGTCTGTTTGTATTTACCATTTCTAAACTGTTCCTTTATAATGGTTTCCAAATGATGTTTAGTTTTACCTATATAGACCCTGTCACATTCCGAGCAGCTAAATTAATAAATGCCAATTTTTTTATAATTTAGAATTATATCCTTTTAGAACAATTCAACATATTTTTTGTATTACATTTATTTTGAGGAACGAAAGCTATACCATGTTCTTTAAAAATGTTTGTGAAATTTATATTTATAATTTATATATATTTATAAGTATATTAAATTACAATCATCTTTCATTTTCTTGAGGGTAGAAACTTCTTTAACAGTTTTCTGATATTTAAATTTCTCTATTTTTGAGTCTAAAATCTGTATTAAAACTATTAATTACCGCAGTGTTGATAATGTGTATGTACACTGCGTTACATTCTTTCTTATTAAGGGTATATTTATTATACTATAAATTAAACTATTAAAAACAGCAAATTTGTGTGAAAAAATATTTAAAATTTTATTTTTTCTGTATTATTATCAGTATGAGCAGATTTTCTATAAATGCCAAAATTCAATTTATTGTTATGTTTTATTATCTTTAAATCTAGGAATGGAAGGTAACCATTATTCTAACACATTTGTTATACTTGTAAGTTGTATTGTTTCACTGTTAATAACTTCTGTTTTTCACAATAAAATTGGACAAGCTTGAAACCGCTTGGCGTTTACAGTAAAGATTTCAGCAATTTAAAATGGGAGGGCAGGGCATTAATCTCCCCTTAAAATACTTTTGTTTGAATTTGTCGAACCCAAAATGTGTGTAGCACAATGTTAACTGTGCATGTGTTACACAAGAGCCGCCACTGCTCCCGTCCATTGCAAGAAATTGGTCTGAGTGATGCGCCGCATCTATAAACATGCAAATTACAAGCTGCTGTTGCATGATAAAGTGGTTCCGGTACTTGACGAAGGTCGCAAACCTACTGTGTGTCTCTGCATCGCCCTGAGTAAGCACTGATTCCAGCAACTTGGATTCCACAAGCATGAACACGGTTCAGATCAGCATTCCCCAAACTCTCTCACCCAAGTTGTGCGTTTGTAACTTTACAAATACTTTTCCTGGAAAACACACGCAGTTGAACCTCATTTATACGTTACTTCTACGTTTTTCGCAGATATAAAATACCTACTTAGGTACAAAACTTCATACATTAGTATTCAGTTCAAGTATACATGTTTCAGTTGTAAGTTCTCATTAATACGTTATTTTTTCTGGTCTACATACATGTATGAAGTACAGGATGTTAGGGATACAGCTACCTTAATATGTATCCACTTTGGTGTCTTGGGTAATTCTCTCTTCATCTAACAGTTTTCCCACAAACCATAGTTAACATAGTTTGCTACATGATGTCTTTTGCATGGTCATAACTGCGCCACGAAATGAACAACGCATGCACTATCCGTCAATACCCGACCCACTGACTTAGATAATGAGGTCATTGACCTTGAAGAAAGCATTCGAACTCAGTTCTGATAATTGTTCATTTGTTAACAGTTACAACATTCGTTCCACCCGCACTGCATCACATTTTCTGTGGCACGCTTACTTGAAGATACTAATCTATCTGAAAACATACTACTCTTAACCGTAGCATTACCAAGTCTTACTCCAAGAAGGGAGTGCTTTGTGACCATCACTAGTAACAAGCAATTTTTAAAACAAATTTATTTTAAAATTGGGTATTATATCTTGTCATGTTTACAAACGTAATATTTAACATCGTTTAACTGTTCCTTTTCTGCTTTTTTACATGAATCACATTATACCGACATTCATGACACCTTGACATTTCATTGTTTCTTAAAAAGACCAACAATGAAAACTTGGAAACAAATACGCAATTCAACAATTCAGTAGTAGAAACAGTGATTGACAATAACTTAACTGCATGCCTTTAAACAAAAATTTAAAACACAGAATTTAAAAACTTACCCCCCCCCCCACCTCCTTGGTAATGCTAGGGTTAACAAGTAAAATTATAAGTCCGAAAATGAAACAAATATTGACATAATATTGTTCATTACACTGTTCTCAATTGCCAGTACAAATATCTGCACTTATATCCTGCATATTAATTTACTCTCATATATACATCATATTATTTATGCTATCTAAAGATATCTTATGCATGGTTTCTGTATCCTTGTTGTCCCACTACACAGTAATGGTTGGCATGTTGGGCAAGGAAGCATTATTGTTACGTACGTGTTAACAGTAGTCTCACAAGGTCATTCTTCCTCAAGTTGTATCTGATGATAAAGTGGGCCTAAGCAATGAAGCCATTCCTAGTGTGAATGTGCCAATTGAAGTTCTAGAAAGTGCGTAACGATTTCTATGCTGGTTAAATCTAAATGGTGACAAATTTCCTTAGATAAATAGTACATAGTGCATGACTGTGGAAAAAATCTCTGGAGCAAACAAGAATAAAACTGGGGGTTGCTTTAAAACAGTGTAATTCACCATTACTCTGAATCTTTGTTTTTAAAGTTTAAATTACAACTAATAGTACTGGCATACATATATAACTTAATGGTGTACTTGTCTATTACCAATAGATTTATTTAATTTAATCCTTTCCCATGGTAAATAGTATATAATTAGTTGGTTTTTTTTTAATTAGGACAGTTTTACAATGTATTGTACATCTTCTGACAGACAAATGTTTCATAAAAATGTACACATTACTTATATAACAATAAAGTTTTCTCCCTAAAGTTGTTAAAAAGCCAAACATAATTATACAATAACCTAATAAAACAGTTTCAGTTCCCTAAAGAAGTCACTTTATATATTATTTTAATCGTTTCTCCTTTTTAACTTATAACTGAGGTTATACTATACATATGTACATTTGAGAACAACGTATAAATATTCGGAGGGTTTCAAAATTCACAATAATTCAGTAATCAATAATTTTAATAAAAATTATGGATTATGTGGCTAATATAGATTACTTACATTAGTCAACTTACAGTGGCATATTTGCAATTTTTAAAATAGTATAAATTGAGCATGTAGCAGCAATACCTTTCGTTAGTATTGTAAATTGTCCCTTGTTTCATTTTCTCAAAAATTAGTTTAAATATTTTGATTACAATACCATAGGTTTCAGAAGCTTGCAGGAATAATACAATATATATCTTAAATGTTCTGTGAACAGCCTGTAAAGTACCCTTTTTACTGACTGAAAGTGTATAACCGGAAAATCATAAGAGATAGACATAAAACGTGCAGTTGGAACAAATCAATTTTTCGTAGGTTTAATCATTTTCGAAATATTCCATGTTGCAAGTTTACTCTTTACCAATTGGTATTTCATCTATGAAATATACAAGTATAATACATTTGTTGTTAGATTAGAGTGATTGCACCAATTTTAAGCAACTTGTGTTTCTGATTAGGAAGCATGTAAAGTAAATACACTTTCAGTAAATCTGCATCATAGCCGAATAAACAATGTCACATGTCTGGCTAGTAAAACTATAATTCAATGTTGTGGCAATTTTTTGGATTGTGAATTATCAATCCATGCCAATGTGTATTATGGGTTACTTTGAAGCTAAACCCCGTATCTTATATACATGCATGTTTACTTCTTTACCCACAAAGCAAACTACTTGTTATTTCAATTTCAGTACCTTTTGTTCCGCTTACAGAAAATGTTATATAGTATTTTAATACTTCCTCCAAAAGTCAGGGACGGTGACTACCAGGAGCATGAAGTTAACAATGAAACTTCTCAATAATAATAATAATAATAATAATAATAATAATAATAATAATAATAATAATAATAATAATAATAATAATAATAATAATAATAATAATAATAATAATAATAATAATAATAATAATAATAATAATAATAATAATAATAATAATAATAATAATAATAATAATAATAATAATAATAATAATAATAATAATGATAATGATAATAATGATGATAACTTTATTGAAAAAAATCAACAATTTACCACATTTAATAATGTAAAAAGAACTATAAATAACAATATCAATAGCCATTACACAACAGTTTGAGTTTCGGTTTAACAATTTATAATGATAGTATTAATAATATTATGATTCTATGCAATTCAAACTTGAAAGTACGATCATAAAACAAAAATATCTTGTTTGCACTTTTAAGGTACAAATAAGTGGTATCTAAGAACATCTACAGAGCCACGTATAGTGGCATTAACAATTCTCCTTATTGTTGGTAGTTGTAAGTTTAACTTCTTTCCACATAAAGGACTGGAACTGTGCCTCGGGCGCCTGCCATGACACCAATAATTTATGCCATTCATCTGGTATTTGTTTTTATAAAGGTGTATGGTAGGTGCGTCGTTTTTTTTTTTTTTTTCTTTTTTTTCCGAGATGAACTTTCATAGGTCGACTAAGATGGTGTTCGTACCTTATGGTTGGATCGATAATAAAACCCCTCTTGCTGTCTTCTTGGTATGCTGCAGTACCGATCCGACGTATGCTGCTTATTGGGAATAAACCGTGGGCCTCTTCGTATACTTATCTGACCTTACGTGACCTGATCTGATGGTATTATTAATAATTATTTATTATTAGTTATTATTAGTTATTATTAGTTATTATTACTATTATTATAATTATTACTAGGTATTATTATTATTATTATTGTTATTATTGTTATTATTGTTATTATTGTTATTATTGTTATTATTGTTATTATTGTTATTATTGTTATTATTGTTATTATTATTATTATTATTATTATTATTATTATTATTATTATTATTATTATTATTATTATTATTATTATTATTATTATTATTATTATTATTACCAGTACTAGATATTATTCTGTGTTTTAAAATATGCGCCCTATAAAAATGAAAACCTAGTGTTCCTGACGAATTTTGTTATTTTTAAACGGAAAGAATGCTTATCCTTTTAAAGATAATTTACTTTCTACCAAATCAGTTTTTGAAACACAGCATATCGTAAACATTTGTGTACTTAACAGCTACTGTTGTCTGATTTCGGTATGTAGCTCAGTTAGGTTTAGACATGAACATCAATGATCAGGAATTCAATATCGTAGGTTAGCTTCGAATTCTCGCTGTGGTATTATCAGTTTACCAGTAACGGACGGGGTGGACCTACATGATATAAACAGCGTGTGGAACTGTGAATGTTGACGGATTTCCGTGACATTGCACAGCAACACATGTTTTGTATTCGAATATAAGTTTAAATAAAAAGGAATTAATCATATTGTTATTTTATTATTTATCTTAAGTTTTGTCAATATTAGTAAACTGAAGCAAACCATCGGTATAACTATAAAGGTGGAAAATTGTCGAAACTTAAATGTCTGTTTTAAGGGTAGTTTGCTTCGCAGAAATCTTGTCTTAAAGTTTATGCATGTTACAATAGATATAGAATCTAAAGAATTAAGTAATTAGTCAGTGGTTCGTTACTGTTATTCCTATAAAACGGTTACTAAAAACGACAGCAACACACTTACATCAAATATAAGAATTGGACATATTTTAACGTTTGTTAAAATCTCATAAAGAGCAATTTTGATGATTATTTTCGAAATAGTACCTAGAAGAGCAGCGGAGGGGGTGAGGATGGGGATATGGGAAGCGACACGGGAGGTAGAGAGAGAAACAGAGACAGGGAAGGAGGGTGGGAGGGAGAGTGAAGGAAGGAAACAGCGAGGAATAAAGGAGAGAAAATAAGGGGGCCAGCGAGAAAATATAATATAGGCAGTTAACATAACAATGCGAACGGAGCTGCAGTTTCTACTGCAGATGGGTCTTCGTTTTCTTGTTCTTCGTCCCTCATGCTTTAGATATTTCTGACTTCATATCATCTTCGTCCCACCTTTTATTTAGCTTTCCAATATTTATTTTCCCTATTGGTTTTTGATTGTTAAAATGGAATGGTAATCGCTCATCATTCATTCTTTTAATATGACTTATGCATTTAGTTTTATATTCTTTAATTTTGTTCATTCAGATTGTATATATCTAATTCTTCTCTTATATCTTCATTTCTTCTGTAGTTTGTTGTCTTATATCCTGCCACTGTTGTTAAAACCATTTCGTTTACTTCGAGTCTTTCTGTTTTTCTCTACCATTAATTCATGCTTCTCTCCCATACAGAAATTTCGGCACTGATATTACTGTATAAAATTTTAGTATTGTATCCTTTCTTATTTTATTTTTCAAACATCTTTTTTACAGTAGCATTAAATAGTTTAGAAGTTCCATTTTTTTTAATTTATCAATTTGTTTTTAAATGATATATTACACCCTAAATGTTTGAATTCTACCTGTTGTTCCGCAATCTCATCTTCTACAGCAATTTTTGATCTTATATAAGTACTTTCTTTTCCTTTGAACGCCATCACTTTGCTTTGTCCAGGGAGATTGTCAAGTTAATATTCTTTTGCTATTTTATTTAGAGCATAAGTTGACTTTTGAAGACTGTCTTCTGAATTACATATATTAATCTGGTCATCTGCGAACTTTAAGGGTAACCCGTAGTCTTTTTATTGACATTATTTCTATAAAATATTATAGCATTAATCCGTTGTCTAGCTATTTCATCAATATATTGATTAAAAATAGTGGAGATATACTGCATTTTTGTCTTATTCCTATGTTAGTTTTTTCTACTTTTGATTCTTTAGCTCCTGAGATTTGAATTTTATTTTATTTTTTATTTTTTTGATAAATATGTTTAATTACTTCAGTTAAATGGAGTGGGATCCCCATTTACTCATAATTCTCCAAAATGTATGCCTTATAAGTAGGGACACAATTTGTTGGTGGATCGCGATGACACGAAATCAATTCTATTACGAATGTCCGCATAATTAACAATATTTACTCTCGCGATTAAACGCGAATTTTAATGCAATTCGCGAAATGTGTGCTTATCACGAAATTAATCATCTATTGAGATATGCTCTCGAAATGAACGTTTATGATTTAACATGAAATTAACATTTCTTTGCGATGTTTCTGGGAAACTGGCGTTAAAAGATTTATTTCACGAATAAAACAAGATCTGTTTCACTTTTTGCAACATGCGAGGTGCCAGATGCGAGGTGTAGAGTTCAAGCCCGTGCGGCTGGAAGAAACGCAACTATGTTCACAATAACCAGGGGAGGTATATGAGAGCGGCAGGTAAGATACTGCTTGGCAAAACTACCAGGGGCATATTGACCCTATTGGTTGTCGCGCGCTGCGATCGCCTGTTATCTTGTTTACTAGAACATCGAAATACTAGTAGAGTCAGTAATGAAACACAAATAGATGATCCCTTTTACCTGCCAATGTGTGGGAGTTAGTGCCCTGAAGACATGACTGTATCTGAGCAGAAAGAACATGCAATGTCTCGCCGTATACGTGCGATAAGCTCACGTAAGTAACTCCACAGTTCCACATCCTTTTCGATACGCCTCATGGCTTTGCCAGGTAGTAAGTTGACAGATAACCAGTGGCGTACGTGAGCGTTCAATGAACGCATAGAATATATGTTCCATGCTACAGCATCATCACTGGAGCAAAGTGCCCTCCTCCACTTTCCCGCACTCGAACGATAAGTTCATACGTATTTTACGGAAGGCTGAGATAGACAACAGAGAGCGCGAGTTTAATGCCAAAAATGGCGGGAGTTTAACGTTGAGTTTGTTTCGTGTATTGATGTACTATAGGGTCAAGCCGCACGATTGTACAGTTACATTAAAACAAGTCCATTCATCTACAATATTTTGTCAGATAAAAGAGCCAATATTGCAGCAGGAAAGTTAAAACCATGCTTACTAGTTATTTCAATGAACATGTTACATATAATATTTCAAATGTGAAATATAACAGTAGTATTTGATATTTTATTTCACCGCTTTTATCCCGCTTTCAGCCTTCTTTTTATACCCACACTCAAAATTTTATTCACCATAAAATTGGATCCCTACTTATAAGTTTATCAAAAGCTTTTGTTTAGTCTATAAATAATATGTGTGTTTCTTTATTAAACCCTTGATGTTTCTCCAATATGTGTTGTAAAATAAAGACGTTATTTGTGCATGATGCACCCTTGCTAAATCCCGTTTGCCCCCCTGCTAATATTACTTCTAGTTCTGGTTTTAATCTTTCTGTTAGTATTTTTTTAGTATATTTTATAAGCTTATTTAGCAAGCATATACCACGATAGTTCTCAAATTTTGTTTTATAGTTCTGTAGGTATAATGCAAAAATAAGCAGTAATGACAATTAGCATTTTAATCGATGATAAACGGCCTTTCTCTAGCGCACGAATATTTGGCGGCGTGACGTAGTGACACGACTTGTATATTAGGTAAAAGTAAGTATTCTGTGGAACCCATCTGAATGTCATTATTGATGATGAGAAGTCTGTGAAAATGCCAAGGATGTAACCTGCAGTCATCAATGTCGCAAGTTTCATTTCATTTCTTTCAGTCGGATTTCAGCACTCTCATTGTTGGCCTTCGCAAATCAATTTTCCGACGTAGTTCATTAAAACGTGTTTTAGATATCTATATAGCGGTCATTCGTTCTGTCCCCCCCTCCCTCCACACTTTAAATGAGATTCAATTCGTACTGAAAGATTTCACGTTCACTTTTTCATGGAAAGCGAAAACTGTGCAGTAACCTTATCCAGGCAAATAACGGGATTCGAATACTGGACCTCCGGATGTGCGGTTAGACATAATAACCACAAGACCAAGAATACATACGGTCGGTCGTATATTGTATGTAAAGTATTGTCGTGTTGTTTGTAACCTTTAATATTTCCCTTTATCTTACCGCGATCGAACGGTTCCCAGTACGTAGCACCCTGGGTTAACATTACCTCTAATGTTTTCTGTTTAAGGGTATTAAACATTAAAGTTGTTACTTAAGTTTAATGTCCATCAAGGATGCGACACGAAAATTTTGAAGAAAATTCCTCCACCCTAGACTACCCTTTACATGGAAAATGTTTCGAAAATTTTGATTTTCTCAAAAATGGCTCTAACGATTTTGATTAAAATGCCCTATGGGTAAGATATTTATGGAAAATGAAATATATATTTTGAATTTTCTCGCTAGAGCCCACGTAGTCCTGTTTACCCTGGATGACTTTCGTACAACTGGTGAACCGTAAGAGATAGACCAAATCTTCCTACACAATAATGTAGATTTCTTTAAAAGACACAAGTTATGTCCAAATGCATAATCTTTTGTAGAGTGAAACATTCTAGAGATATTCTTCGTTATTTATGTACTTTTTCAGCTCTTGGGCTTGCAAAGAGAACCGGGTTTCGAAGATTTGACTATCACTCGAAGCCTACTGTATTCCCATATTGCCCTTGCATCTACTAGTATAACAAAGTTATCAATAACATAATTTCTACAAATATTTATCTCTATTAACATGAGTATAGAGGAATAAGGGTTTGTAAGAATACATAGTACATACAAGAGCAGAGCACGTGAGTGCCACACATCAGATTATTGATGTGTGCTGTTCTATCTGCGGTTCTCTCGTTTTCTCTCCCCCTCTCATATACAGAAATATATTTTTTCTGAAATATTCAAATGACTTAATAACCCATTTCCTGTTAAATTTCTATATAAAACTTTGATTCACATAGTTTCCCTTTTAAAATGTATAGGTGGATGGAAGAGAAAGGGAAAAATGAAGAATTGCTAATTTCAACTATATTACATAGTGCACCGACAAAAGAACCCCGTGAACATTTAAAACAAAGAATATTTCGGAACTGTTTAGTGGTACAAAAATATTATTTGGCACAAATTGTGTATTTTAAAATCCACTTGTTTCCCGTAGAAAGTTTACATATCTGTTATGAGCTTTGGATTATATAATATGCAATAGGAATAACGAGTACTTCACAGACTAGGTGCATTCACTAATTTAAAATACACGTTTTATCACTTCAACATTTGAAAACATAATATTTCAGTCAAATTAATGTAACAAAATTACAAGATCAATTCCAGTCACATTTCTATCACCTTATTGTGTTCTAAAATTGTATCACAAATACACATTTTCTTCTCGTCGTTAACACGGTTTACAGTCTTTCGTGCAATCACAATTCACAACTTTTACTTCTGGTAAGCTTGCTCAGTATTTTAGTGTCTTTCTTCACTTTCACTGTCTTTCACACATCAATTACATCCTCGACGCTCGCCGATCTTCTTACGACGCACACATGATGACACACACACGCACAGCTGCCTCACACTCAACAGCTTATGACAGTAACTCTAATTCTAAAACTAAACTGACTGGCCCTCTTCTGTTTCATGTCCTTTTATACTGGAGATGATATCACACCGACCTTCTCGATTCTACACACACACCCACCGGGAATTACTCAGCTAGAAGTCTCGAGAATGTTCTAGACCCTTTTCGTTTCTGCCACCTCATTTTTATTCACGTACACACAGCAGACACGCGAAGCAGCCTGATCTTGAACGTCTTACCCGTTCGCCGGTACGTCACGTGATGCGAAGTAGCCCAGTCTTGAACTCCATTTTTGTACGCCAAACCCAACATCACAATAATTTGAGACAATTGAGAGGAAATAAATATGAGTAATTGTTTTAAACGTAAAGAGCTGTTTCAGCGGGAAGAGGTACTTTCTCAAAATCGTTCCCTTGTATTTTTGTAGTGCTCTGGACTTAAATATGAAATTGGTATCTATTCGCCAATTACTTTTTAGTCACGCTGTTCACCATAGCTGGCAATATTCAGTTTTTATAAAATCCTAATATTTGGCTGCATTTTTTTGAGGGGGGGGGGGAAGCTTGATGGGAACTCGTGAACGGGGTTTTAATTAGAAAAGCTTCTCCTTGACTTTGACATTTACATATAGCCACAAAACAGTTTTGTACTTGTTAGAGACGTCTGGAATTTCTCTGGTTTTGCGGTAGTTTTAAAAATTGAAATTTTGGAGAAGACGGCCCTTTTTAAAAGTATACTAACAAACTAGGTATTTTAGTCACACTTTTACGAACGTAATATAAGGAAGGTGTCTTCTCATGTGTATGTTAGAGCAGATTAGATCACTCAGCTTCCTAATAGTACTTGATATGCTGGAAATGTCGTCAAGCGAACAGTTACATACTTTCGATTTCAGCAACAGTTTGTGAACATGGTATCGTATTTGTATTCTGCGGTTTTATGAGAAATACAAAACTGTAACATTGAGCTGCCATCCACTCCCAAGCTGTTTGTCTTGAGATTAGAAACAAACAAAACAGAGCTATCACATTTATGGCAATGAGACAAAAGACTGCTTTGTAACTTAGCAGGTTCTACTGAAGATTTTATTTGTTAGATTTGTCTCTCTCTACTGATAATGCTACAACAATAGCGAATAGGAATAGAACTGGTTAAACTGTAACTTCATTAACGAAATTGCTCTCCACCCCTTCCCCTTCCCCTCCTCCGTTTATATCCCGCCTTTAACTTCATAGGTCATATCGACTGCCTCTCCTGAGAAACATATTGCCTATCGGCGGCAATGGTGGTACTTGTTTAACATAGGGTTTTTGTATCTTTAGGGTTTTAGGGTACATTAGATCACACGCACATTCACACTTCCAGACTCTAGGGAGGACAATGCCGATGTCCCACGGTCCTACTTTTCTGACCAAACTTTTTGTATCCAATGGAATTGCGCACAAAGGAAACAGTGTCTGTCACACTGATGCATTTTGGTCCAAATCAAATGACAGTTCACGTAGCAAGCGTGAGAAAGAAACATGGCGGACGCAAATATTAATTTAGCGATTGCCATATTAAGTATAGGTCTGGGATACATTTCCATGAGTCTGAGTAAGAAGAAAAGATGTTAGAAGTAAAAGACGTTGGTGGACACGGCCAGAGTTAAAAGCAGAGAACAGGGGACGGGCCCAGCTATATTGTGTCTACTACAAAACGAATTGAGGTTAGATGACCAGGAAAAACTATAGCAATTTTCTACGAATTGACCAAGATTCATTTCTTAACCTGTACTTCATGTCAAAGACAAAATTACACACCAGGACACAAATATGAGACAATCTATTAG
This sequence comes from Tenodera sinensis, assembly GCA_030765045.1. NCBI lineage: Eukaryota > Metazoa > Arthropoda > Insecta > Mantodea > Mantidae > Tenodera > Tenodera sinensis. Next base: position 159,411,193 of record CM060963.1, read on the forward strand.
AACGCGAAAGAGGTAATGAACAATTGTAATAGTTTTAATCAAAGTATGGATGGACAGCAGATTTCAACTCATTTCATAAAAACAAAAACTCGAACGTTCAAACGCTTAGACGAGGAATGCAATAGCCTCCTGACTCCAATTGTTCATTCTTCTAGAATGCTGCAAGTTCTGTAAAACCATAAGCGCAACACAAATGCAAAGTCGTATATAAACAACAGGTGCCTACACGCTGCATGTGAATTACGCCATATTGTTACGTTACTGACACTGGCTATGTTCAAGTTGTTGGATGAAAAAATTAGATGCAACTCAATCGCGTTGGATACAAACAGGTTGGATACAAGAAATAGGATAGAAATTGTGTGCAATAAAATTGTATCCAACTCTCGATGTCTCACGGTGCACTTTTACTGTACACAATGCTTTGAACCAAAACCTTGGACCGTGGGACATCGGCATAAGGAACATTGTTGGCTAAGAAAAATTACTTATCCCCCTTTCTGGAATCGAACCCGGGACCCCTTGCACAGCAGGTAGTTGCTCTACCGAGTGAGCTACAGGGCCAGCCTAGAATTACTCTTATGACTCCATTAGGACCAATTTCACTGTTTCGCAATATTGCTCTTGGCACACAAATACCAGAAGTTCCTTAATGTTTTTGAGAATATAACATTAAGAAATTATTTAACTAAGCGTTTAATTATAATTATTGTAGTTCCAATAAATTACAAAGTTGCGAGAAATGGTTACTTAAGAGTAAAGTTTCCGGTGGTGCCAGTTGTAAACTAATACTACATCGTGTTACAACATATCGTGCAGCGATTAGTCGATTGGACGAGATAGGGTTAGCCCCGTTCGCAGGCGAGTGAATCAGCTAGCTGTCAAGTGCCAGCTTAGGTCTCTCTGACTTTAGTTTTTCCAAATAATTGTTGCAAAACAACAGAAGTACGCATTGAGCATTTGCTACTTATTTACAATCATTACATGTATGGTCTGCTGTTACTCGAATCACTTGGTTCTTTCGCATCAAATCGTGATCCCTCACTTCGTTCCAAATATTGCAAGATCTCTTGCGTAACTTCAGTCAGTTTGCAGTATTTGCAATTTATCTAATGTACAAGAAGGAATCGCGCAGTATAATTCTATGCTGCTAAATAGTAAAACACTGTTACATTGACTATTGCCCCTCATGTAGTACATTGTCCATTTAAACTTTGCATTATTGATTAGCAACAATGCTTTACGGATCTTGGAGAACAATACTGTGACAAAAACGACAGAAATCCAGCCCATTTGCTTTTTTCTCACTTTATTTTCTTCCAAAATGTTTGCACAAATACTCAGTTTTCTTTTGTGACGTTAACAAAGTTTACAGTGATATTTCAACTCGCAACTGTTGTTTTCCTCGTAACAACTAAATCCTTTATCTTTCTTCATTTTTTCTGTCTCTCAAACAGCTGACTTTGAGAATACAATCACTCAACGCTCTTTAACTGTTTCGCTTAGACGCGACGACACACACACACACACACACACACACACACACACACACACACACACACACACACACACACACACACACACAGCTCATACACAGCTGTAACACACACACAGACACACACACACACTGACACACTAAAACTAAAAACTGATTGACTCACATCTGCAACTAACTCACTGCTTTCGACGTCTCGTCTCGTTATAAAGTGGGGACGACGTTACACGGTCCTTTCTCGAACTTCTACAAATACGCCGGTCGCTGGATATTTCTCGAATGATCTAGAAAATCCCTTTTGGCTCTGCCGCTCTGATTGTTATCAAGTGTTAACAACAATCCTGTGAGGCATCCTAACCTGGAGCGCCTTTGATAAACGCACCGTCAGTGGGATGAGGCAGCCCTGCCCCACGGTCCTTTGTTGTGCGCCGCGACTGGCGTTACAATATATGTGTATAATCAAATGCGAAAACTTCCCTCTATTGGAACGTGGGGAAGGTACGCTAATCAAGATCTCCCATCGCATGTAAATTTGTAACATATTCTAGGATTAATTAATTATTTTGTTGTTTAACGGCGCTGTCACTTGCCAGGATCACATCAGCGTCACCGGTGTGCCGGAATTTCGTCCTGCAAGAGTTCTTTTACATGCCGGTAAATGTACCGACATATTCTAGGATCAGAAGCGCTCATAAATACTCTCAAATCATTATATTATTAAAAAAATTATCTAAGGCTATACTGAAATGGTTGAGAAATTTTGTTCTCATGTTGGAATTTCATTTCATAACTATACACTGTTTTTCATACATTAGGAGGAAATAATTTTAAAACGTTTGATGATTATGGCATAATTAACATATTAAATTGGTTGTTACAATTCCCAGACATCGAAATGTTTCACTTAGCACACTAATAATTTCGTCTGTGAATATATAGCATCTCATCCAAAGTGTAGTGAAATTGGCCTTTTTTCCCAGTATTATTTCACTCATTGGTCATCTGCTTTCGTGGTTTAGCCACTCGTGCCCATTCCAGCTCCTAAAGATTGCTGTGACCACCTACTGTACTCAAGTATAGCCCCTGGCTGTATAATGTAGGACTTGTCTGGCTATGGTGCTTTCAGGTCGTCTGTCTAAGTGATCTGTAATCTAACCATTTATTGCAAAACACATAACTACCTCCGATATCTTTTTTACTTCATGTCAACCAACATACTAGATGTTTTCACATGTTATATTTCTCTTAGCGTTATACTCGTACTTTTAAACGTTTACATGCATAATAAAATCATAGTTTGAAGAATTTTACTTTATATACTAGCTATAGTAAATAGGGGTGTTAGACCCAAAATTTCGATGTCGAGATCTCACCGAGGTCTGCTGAATCCAAAAACAGGCATCTTTAAAAAATGTCCGCGAGCGCGCATGTCTGTGAACAGCATAACTCTGAAACGAAAAGTCGGTTAAAAACAAACGTTGGTATTTAAAATTAATGTCTTTCAAGGATGCGACACGAAGATTTCGAAGAGAATTCCTCTATCCTAAACTACCCTTTACATGACAAATTTTCCGGAACTTTTGATTTTCTCGAAAGTAGATCTAACGATTTTTATTAAAATGCCATATGTTTTAAGATATTTTTGTGACCAATGAAATGTATATTTTGAATTTTCTGACCACAGCCTAAGTATTGCTATTAATTCTTTATGCTTTTTGAATAGCTCGTAAACCGTAGAGATAGACTAAATCTTACTATACAAGAAATGTAGATCCCCTTAAAATACACAGTTTATGTCCCTATGTCCATTTTTTTTTTCGAAGATATGTCTTGTTATTAGAGTGAGTTCTGGAATATTTTCGTCAAAGGAAATATTGTTATACATTTTTTATATCTTAGCCGTGCAAAGAGAACGAAATCTCAAAGCTTTAAAGGATTTGACTATCACTCAGATATGTTTCCACATTCCTCTTGCACCTACAAGGAAATAAGCAATAAGATAATTTCTGGAAATGTTCGTCTCAACTAACACGAAAAAGATATTGGAATAAGAGTTGTACAAGAGCAGAGAAAGTCGAGTAAGTACAACACATATTTTTTCCTCCCTTAACTACGTGTAGTAAATAGCGAAAGTGTTGTACTTCACTCAAAAGCTCGATGTCGAGATTCACCAGAAATATGTTTTGAGATTCCCTGAATCCTTAACGAGCGCTTTTAGAAAAGATCTGTACGGGTATGTATGTGTGTCTGTCCGTGTGTGTGTGTATGTGTGTGTGTGTGTGTGTGTGTGTGTGTGTGTGTGTGTGTGTGTGTGTGTGTGTGTAAGCAGCATGACTCAAGAACGAAAAGCGGTTAAGTTTCAAACTTCTAATATTTAAGTTGAGCATCTTTCAAGGATGCGAAACGAAGATTTTCAACAAAATCTCCATCCTAAACTATCCTTTACATAGATAGTTTTTAAAAAATTTACTTTTTCAAACATAGTTCTAACGATTTTGATTAAATTGCCGTATGTTTAGGATATATTCATGGCAAATGAAACGTGTATTTGCGTTTTCTGGGAATAGTCTACTAGGCAAGTGCGCTTCATGCTGGATGACTTGCACAACTGATGAACTGAAAGAGATAGTAGAGAGTTCTGCTACACAAAACATGTAGACATAGTTAAAGCATACAGTTATGTTGTATACATATTTTATGGGGAGTGAACTATTTTCGAGATATTCCTTGTTATTTGTTGGAATTTCCCAATACTTGTGCTTTTCTCAAATTGGAAGCCGTTATTCGTTTTTTTTTTTTTTTTTTTTTTCCCCTGTCCTGGGTGTCTAAGGAGGATGGAATGTCTAAAGCAGCTGTAAAACATTTGACTGCTTTAAGCTATTGTATTTCCTGTACCTATAAGAAAATAAGTGGTAGGAATATTTATAAAATATCTATCTCGATTAACATGAAGGAGTTACAAAAATACACGTTTTTAAGAATGTTTTATGCAAAAGTGAACAGAGAATGACACGTGTAAGGCTTGGTGGGTGAGAACTTTTCTTTCACTAGGATTATTCCCCATCCTCTCTAGAGTCTGAAAGTATGAATGGGAGTGTGAATGTTTGTGTGAATTTAGTGTAAAAATTAATCCACAATAATAGAAACCTAAGTTCAAAACCACCATTAAAAACGAGTGAACACCATTGCTATTAAGAAATAAGGGCGCTGATGACCTAGAAGTTGAGCGCCCTTAAACCAAATCAAATCAAAAAAAAAAAAAAAAAAAAAAAAAAAAAAATATTAAGCAATTGTTACAGCAGGTTAGAAGTCACCGATATGACCTACAATGTTAAAGATGGCATATAGTAAGTGGAGAATTAAATACTAATAAAAACATCACGTGTATGCATACATCAGACTTTTTAAAATTAGGTAAATCTGGGTTAATGGCTTTTCGAGTATAAAACCTGCTGAACAGAGATATTGTCTCTCTCTCTCTCTCTCTCTCTCTCTCTCTCTCTGTGTCTGTGTGTGTGTCTGTGTGTGTGTCTGTGTGTGTGTCTGTGTGTGTGTCTGTGTGTGTGTCTGTGTGTGTGTCTGTGTGTCTGTGTGTGTGCGCGCGCGTGCGCGTGCGCGTGCGCGTGCGTGTGCGTGTGCGTGTGCGTGTGCGTGTGCGTGTGCGTGCGTGTGTGTGTGTGTGTGTGTGTGTGTGTGTGTGTGTGTGTGTGTGTGTGTGTGTGTGTGTGTGTGTGTGTGTGTGTGGCTGTTGCTAAGCCGAAGAGTAGAAATTATACTTTAGGATAGTCTGCAAATGGCATTATTGAGCAAGTGCTTGTGCCTATCAAAATAAAGCCGCCTATCAAAATTCTGTTCACGAACATCATCAGGGTGAACAGCATCATGAATCTTATTGTTTGTTTTACATGAGGAAGTGCAGCACCTTAGATTAGCAATCCCAATGTCTCGTCACGATATCACTGTGTCCATCAAGAAGTGCAACGTGGATACGCTACTCAGTTTTGTATTCCTGGCACTTGCCTCGCATCTGCTCGCCAGCTTCCGGACATTATCATTCAGACGGCCGCCAGCGTGTACTTGCTATGTTTAAAACAAACGAAAGTCACTTTCTAGGAAGCACTGTCAATAACACAAACTCTCCCGAAACTGCAGTATTTTCAGTGCGACTAACCACCTAGTGACAAGAGCTAGCAAATATTTTACGGTTTAGAATAATGTGCACATATTTTGAGCAACTATTACAGTAATGTTCAACCTTGCCGTTTTGGAAACGCTTATGTAATTAGCTGCTACTCCTCACCCCACTCTTTCAGTCGGAGGGTGAATCACGCCTGTAGCATTTAGACTCAAACAGTCAATATCCAGTGACGGACACCAACAGGGGATTCCGTGAACATTTCAAAGTCACACCTTGAATTTTATGGGAATGCTCTCAGAAGACCTCTTCATTCTATATGATTTTTGCATAAATGGTAAACAGTAAGAGACAGACAAAACTTACTAAATAAAGAATGTAGATGATGACGACGACGACGACTGGCAGCCTGATGTACTTTTGCTGTGTGCCTACCCCCAACAGGGATTACCCGCAGATAGGAAATATTTAGTGTAGGAAATTTAAGGATGTTTGAAATTTTGAAGGAACCTTGTTGCCCCTAGACAGTTGTCTATCAGAATGCAGTAAGGTCTACATTCTGGTGGAATAATAGTTTTTAAATATTTTTTTTAAAAGGTTTTTAATTTGGAATGTTGAATGGGGAGTAATTTTGAGAGCCGAACAGCTCTTGATTGGGACTATACATGGAGCTCAGCTTTAGCTGCTGATGGAGTTGCTCCTTGGTTATGGGATATGCCCGCAAGCCATGCGGGGAACCCGGTACGACCTAAAGCGGTGCATTCAGGAATAATTGTCGCTTTGGTGAGTTGGTAATTTATTGTAGTTTTCTTGCCCGGCGCCTAATTTCGTTTTTCACGTACGGAACGGATGAGGCTTCGTGAAGTAGTCTCACAAGGAAAGGTAGAGGAACAGAAAATATGGACCGGAGTCCTCTGCTCTGTGCCCTTTGGAGCCACAGGATCCAGCTGCCTGCGGCCATGCTCCAGACTTCACAGGCATATAGCATGAGGGCGATTACGAGAGCTCGGAAGAGATGTAACTTCAGGCAGACTGGCATCCCGGACCTCAGCATGGGGTACAGAGAGGCAATAGTCCCCTATGTCCTTGCAGAGTGGTCTCTGATGCGTTCGCGGAAAGTTAAACCCCTATCTAGTTTAGCTCCTAAGTAGGTGATGGAGTTCCTCTACTCGATTCTTTGACATCGAAATTGAAAGGTGGGGCAATCTGCGGGGGTGTGTTAATAGGATGGCGTGACTCTGACCGCGTTAAGGGGACTTAGGGGTGAGATTTGGCCCTTTTGGTGAAAAAAGTTGATTTTTAGATTTTTATGTTGAAAAATTGTTCAATGTTTTCTCTATTAAAAAGTGCAATGACTTTTATGCCAGCGCCATTTTCAAAGGTCTGGCGGCCATTTTTAAATAGTGGTGCATAGTGATTAAATGACTGGTGGTTAGGCGTACGCACCCACCGAGACTGCATGTCGACGGATCAGAAACTCAATCATGTACATTGTCCTCTATCTGCATCCACAAAATCACAAGAAAATGTCCTGCAAGTTGCCTCCGGAAGTGGTAACTAAAATTCTACCTCCGGATCAGCAACTTGCTTCTGATCAGCTGCTAGAACGCTATTCCAACGTACTACACAGAATTCGAATGAGTCTCTTCACAGTGTTGCGTGGAGCTATTTGCTCAAAATAGGCGTGTGTCTAGGAATAAACTTGAACTTGCAGTACTGGAAGGTGTAATGGAGTTTAATATGGAGTGTGTGAAGTCAATTCAAGTGCTGAATAATCTTAGGAATGAAAACATTTCAGTTGGAGCAATATGCATTTGTCAGAAGTGCAATGCTAGACGATGTGTTCAGAGTAGAAAATGCAGTGACAGGAAACAAATACACATAAGATCAGCCCATAGATTGCAGAAATTGTCAGCACAGGAGAGGAAAAGAGGTCAGAAAGTGAAACCTATGTTGTAACACACCTCTGATGAGGTTAGAACGTTTTAAAAGTTTAATGCTGTTTTTCTCACTTTCTTTTTTCTCAGCATTTTCATGCATCTGAAAAGCTCCTTGCGACAGAGTTCTTAAGGGATTCTTTTGAAAATTGCAGGATGTGTTCTTATTCATATAAGGCTCCAAAATTTCTCTGCGTTTTGATATCAGCCAAGTAATATTGAACATATTCACAGTCAAATGCCGATGGAAAGTTCAAAATACGTGAAATCTGTAAATAGGCATATTTAAAAATTTCCAGATACTAAAGTACTGGTGTAAAATAAAAATCCAGAGCAATTATGACTTTCAGGTGCATGAAGCACTGGATCACCAAGTTTCATGCGAAACATATAAAAATTGTTACGCAAGGAGCATTTTTAACCAGAGTATCTTTTCAATTAATTAAATTTTTTAAATTAAAAAACTATTTGACTTACATACTTCAAATTTTGTACAGCTGCATATCTAAACACTATATTAACGTGGTTAAAATTTGGTACTGCTAGCATACAAATTGTAGGATTTCCTAAACTCACCCCTAACTCCCCTTAACGGACATTCGCCAACGCTGGCACCACTCTTGGACGAGGCTGAGGTCTCGTTTTATGGGGTTGAAGGCTTTGAGGATGTGTTTGTTGGTGCATAACAGCAGCACGTCATCAGCATATTGAGCTATGCTGACCTGTGACTGTTCTGGGAAGTCTGCCATATAGAAGCTTAATAGCGTGGCGGACAGCACAGAGCCTCCGGCTTATTGGTCCCAGTGTAGATGTTCTCCCCGCGACTGTGACTTGAAATGTTCGATGTCTGAGGAAGCTATGTAGGATGTTGATAATTTGTGTGGATAGTCCCAGTTGGATTAGTTTGAATAGGAGACTTGCGTGCCAGATCGTTCAGAAGGCGCTCGAGAAGGATGATAGGGGACTTATGTATCGGTAGCTGGAGCGGTATACAGGGTCTTTCCTGGGCTTCAAGATGCAGATCACTCTGGTTTCTCTCCACTCTCGTGGAAAGTGGCCCAGGGCGAGACACATGTCAAACACCCTAGTCAGAAAGAGCACGGCGTTGAAGGGAAGGTGCCGAAGCATGAAGGGATCGGCCCGTGAGGTCCCGGCACCTTTTTTTGGGATTGAGGTGCTGGAGTGCACCATGGAGTTCACTAGGGCGTATTACTGGGAGCCACTCCGCGTCCTCCGGGGTGCGTTGAAAATATCCACGGACGTCCCGGCGGACACGTTCTGAAAATCGGTCGTGCCGGGGGTCGTCTCTTGGACATATGGCACGTTCCATGTAGTCGGTAAACACATTTTCTTTGGATTGGGGTTCATAGGCCAGGCTTCCGGTGCCCTGGAGTGAAGAGGTGTATTGGCCTCGACGGTTGCGAAGATTTTTTGCTATCTTCCATACGTCCCCACTTTCTGTGCTCAGACTGACCATCTTGTCCTCTCACGCTCGCACCTGATGCTCGCGCAGACTTGAACTTCTCGGCACAAGCGCCTTAGCAGGACTCTGTTGTGGGGGGTGCGGCGCCGCTGGTAGTTCCCGTGCCGCCCAATAGCGGCGGATGAGGAGGGTTATGTCTAGTGGTAGGACATCTGGGTGTAGGGGTGCTAGGGCTTGGAATGTTAGGTTACGGGCAGTTCATGTAAACGAATGTGAAGGAAGAGACTGCCGCCTTGAGGGTTGGGATGTCTGTGGTTCTGGGGTTGGATGGCATGGAGGCATGGAGTCAATAATTGCAAACGACTTTCCAGTCCGTTTCTCGAGTTTGGAAGCTGTCATGACTTTATGTCAACATTGGATTGTGGTCTGAGTGAAGAGCGTTGATTGATGTGAGGGTGAGATGAAATGGAAAATGCTTGATGATCGCAAAGTCGATGATTGAAGATATTTCTCGGCCTTGGGGATGGTGTATGGGAACCACGGTCCCTGCACACGAAGTTCAGGGTCCGCATCAATGTGGATGATTGCATTGCCTCGGGCATCCGCCCGTCGGACACAATCCCAACGCCGATGCTTGGCTCTGAAGTTACCGGCCATGATGGTACTGGGATATAGGGCCAGGATAGAGAGGTAGTTGTTGAGTACGAACTGCCTGCGGGGAGGATGTTACACAGAGGCTACCAAAATCTCCGTGCCGTCGAGGTCCAAAGTGACTGCCGTGGCCTCTAAGTTTTGAAGAGGTGGGAGTTCTACTGGGCTATGAACCACGTTCTGCCTGATGATCACCGCCGTTGCACCCCCAGGGTGACCTTGACGATCTGTTCTGTGGCAGACGTAGCCCGGGATGCGGAAGCGAAAGTTTGGACGGAGATGTGTTTCACCGACTAACATGGCGTCTAGGGCATAGGATCGGGCAAAGTGGGATTATTCAACCGCCTGGCCGGTCAGTCCACACGCGTTCCAGAACGCAAACCGAAAAGAGGTACGTGACCTAGTTGAATTGAACACCCTGGACGCGCGGGAGTAGAGAGGCCAGGGGGGCAAGTATTGCGATCAGCGTTTTCCCCGCTGCATCGCTGCTAGAGAAGATTGGCTATCAATTCACAGATCCTCGATCCGTGGTGCGCCCACCTAAGCAGGTCGGCAAAGTCGAAGCCAGGAGCTGGGGTTGTGGTAGTTGTGGGTGGCAAGTGGTGCTGGTGGAATGGCCTCAGCCCTACCCTCCCCTTGATGACGTCGAGGGGTGGGAGATCCACACTTCTCCGCCGGTCTGGATGCAGGTTTGGGCTCCCGGGTCTTCCTATCCTTCTGCGGTCTAGGAACAGTCTGAGTGGGAGGTTTCACCTGGGACTGGTGTTGCTGCGTGTTGGCTGTGCGTGTTGACGTCGAGACGTCTGAGGAGTATTGGAGGTGCGTTTTGATGCCTGGGTATGTCCCCCTGGAAGGGTTAGCTGGCTGGAGAATGTAGATCTCTTAGAAACACACAATTTATGTAAAATATTTTTTTCTTTCGAGTGAACCATTTCCGAGATATGCTTTACTATTTGTTTGAACTTGCCAATAATTATACTTTTCTCAAATAGGTATGTGTTATCGGTTTTTTTTTTATCTCCTGGCCTTGCAAAAAGAACGGGATTTCAAATGCGCTGCATAGTAACCAGTTCTTAAAACATTTCATTATCGCTTAAAACCTATTGATTCTCATATTCCCCTTGCGCCTACAAGAACATTAGCAATGCGATACCTTCTGAAAATACTTATGTCGATTAAAATGAATCAGATAGAGATACACACATTTGTAATAATAGTGTGTATAAGAGTGAATATAGCTCTACATATATTTGCGAACACAGTTTCCCCAAATTGAACTATATTAAAAGTCTTTACCGCAATATGTTACGCGACGATCACTTGGGGTACCTTATAAGGCTATGCACTTCGCCTTTGTCGCAAAATATTGATGGATGTGGTAAACGTAAGCAGTAGCAAAGAAGTCACTAACGAACAGATGTTTATCGCATAAGTGTTTTCGTAAATCAAACAAGGCGTGGATATAACAAAACCGCCACTGCAACACTATACACGTCTGAATGCTAAAGAATGGCAAATTCCACGTTATACTGAAAGGGGGTAAATACAACCTCCCCTCTTTCGCAAACGTTTGACATCACTGATCTAATGTACTAGTAATTGGCTTTTGGTAATATTGATATGTTTACATCAAGTTGATATGAAGGTTTTAATTGCTTATTTGTCTCCACTTTTTATTAATCGTGCTGTTTTAGGTTTGAATGTCTTCAAACTTCAATAACTTCAAAATGTAAACATGTAAACATGATTTATCTCAAGAATACCGTAATCGTCACAAGTAACGCAGCAGGATGCGTACGAAAGACTCTGTAGAGGAAAGTAGCGCATCGTAGGAATGTTATTAATTAGGCTCAGGTCGTTCATCCACAATACACAAATGAAATCATGATCCATTACGTTCGAAAAAAAAAAAAAACACCAACAACGCTTAGTTTTTTGTGTGGGATGGTAAACTGATCCGTTTTCAAGAAGGAAGCCCTTTCCCGAAATGCACTGTTTGGGTGCTGGAGAGCGTCGAAGTTTGGGAAGAAAGAGTTGTGACAATTTGTTAAGATTCGTTTTAGTATCTTCATATGAAAGGTGCGCCATTTGTGTATTGTGGATGAACGACCTGAGCCTAATTAATAACATTCCTACGATGCGCTACTTTCCTCTATAGAGTCTTTCGTACGCATTCTGCTGCGTTACTTGTGTGGTTTAACAGCAGTGCGACACGTACCAGTACACAGCTGCGGAAATGGCCAACATGTGCTCCAGCACTTTTTGCTGTAACCTCACCTCAACGTCGCTTGTCCAAATCGATTGATTGGTAGAAATGGACCAGTTCCATGGCCAGCATGGTCGCCAAATCTGACACGTCCCAAATATTTTCTGTGAAGTTGTATGAAGAGCATTCCTGAAGCGTCAGCGGAGGACCTTATTTTCAATCGTCCATGGAGTGACTGAAGATCTTCAAAGACAACCGCTCGTATTGGGTCATGTGCACGAGGCAGCAATGCCGATAAGGCTCTGCAGTGACTTAGGAGGTACGATTTTCGAAGCCCGTTTGTAATGTAGACAGCTCGATGTGCTACTCATGTTGGGTTTATTGATGAAATATGAACACACACCCATCTCACACTTCGACGTCCTCCAGCGTCCAAAACGTTCATTTCCGTACAGGAGTTCCTTCTTGAAAACCGATCAGTGTTTGCCATTCCACACAACATACTAAGCGTTGTCGGTGTTTTTCGGACACCCTGTATATTATGTCTATATTGCTTTGTGCTTTCAAAATATTTGTTGCTGCTTGTAATTATTGCACTCCTACATGACAAATGTACGTCCAGCAGTGATTAATTGAAAGAGGATACAAAAGTATGAGGATCACTCAGACAGACCTGGTACCAATCGCAGAGAAATAAGTTGAGATACTGCGCGATAAGCAACGCCTGGCCGGATTTTCTCCGGGTTCTTGGGTTTGTCCCGCCATTATATAATTCCACCAATCGCCCCATAATCAACTTTCCTTTCATCTATTTCACCTCCATTTCATATCACCTTCCTCACCCTCACCACATCCCCCGTTCCAGGTCCTTCACTCTCTGATTCAATGTTCGTCTGCTCCTCAACAGGCTTCGAGCCTAGGCTCCCGTCTTTAAATCCTGGGGGTGGTAGACTTAAATACGAGAAGGGTAAAACAGACAAAGCAGGCACGAGTAACGCACAACACGGTTTCACAACGAAGTAGTTGGTCTTCCAACCAGGAGACAGATGGCGAACTTCACCGCTTTCTGCAATCGGCATTATCAGAACGGCAGGGATGAGAGGAACATTTTCTTATTTCTCATTGCTGTTGCAAAGATAGCAACAAAACATCACCTTGTTATCAGACTCTGTTATTCATTTACCCAAAAAGCACATCTTATTGTACGAAAAATGTAGATCTCGTTAAAACCACAATTTATGTCTAAATGTATTTCTTGTAAAGTGAACCATTTCGGAGATATTCCTTATTATTTGCGTGAGTTGTGCTATACTTAAACTTTTCTCAAATGGAAGCTCGTTATTTTCTTCTTGAATGCAATTTTAAAGTTTTAAAATATGACTTAAAGCTTGCACCTATAAGAAAATAAGCAATAAGATAATTTCTGCGAATATTTATCTTAACTAAGACGAAGAAGATACCTATAGGAATAAGAATTTGTAAAAGTGGTTAGTACAAGAGTAGAGAAAATAATGTGAGTGCAACGCATCAGCGTATTTCTAATATAAACAGCAATTGTACTTCCTTTTCGCTCTGTAAACCCGGCGAACTCCGTATTGTTAGTTTGAAAGCATTCCTAGCCAAATGGTTATGGTAAAGTGAATAGATGAATAATAGTAGTTTGTAGAACAAAGACATAATTTTGGTATTATAGCGCGCGTGAGTACGACAGCTTTCAAGAGTGTCATATGAATACTATCCACGGGTGGATACGATCTTTTAACACTGTAAATTGAAGGAAATAGGTTATGAAATAATTCGGCTTTCATAGCAGACTTAAGTGAGAGCGTGTTCATACGTTAGCTTCTCGCTCTGCCTTGCTTCTGTTGCTAGCTGGATGTTGAACTAATAAACAACACAAGCCAGTTGCATGCCTTCCCTTCCTGGGACAGAAGTGAGCACGTGTTACGGACTGTCATGTAGCACAGCATTTCAAGGAGAAGGTTTGTGCACTATCCGTTTTACTGTACCTACAGCGTAACACTCACATGATGTTCTCCTAGTCGCTTTTCTTTTACGGAACACATTCACATATCCTGCTCTACTGATCCTCGACTGAAATATAAATGCCACATATTACGTTCATACGGTTTTCTCTACTCTCTTTTCTTTTATGAAACACGATCACATTTCTTTCTGTATTCGCCCTTCGCCCTTCAACATGCAATTCAAATACTTTTCTACGATTCTGTGATTTTCTCTACACACTTTTCTTTTATGAAACACAATTACATTTCTTTCTCTACTCCATCATTCTATGAACAATTCATACGCAATACATCCACATATCCTTCACTATTCACCCCTCAAGAAATTATTCTACGACTGAAACAGAAATGTTGCATGTAACATTCACAAGATTTTCTCCACTCATTTTTCTTTCACGAAATACGATCACATTTCCTCCTCTCTTCACCCTTCAATATAAAATTCATACAATTCTCTATGTCTGAAATAAAAATGCAACATATTACATTCATACCTTTTGTCTACTCATGTTTCTTTTACGAAACACAATGGTATTTCTTTCTCTACTCCTTGCTTTACAAAGAATTCATACAATTTTCTATATGATTGACAGAAATGCATCTTACGTTCACACAGTTTTTTCTAGTTGCTTTTCTTCCTGTGATATTTGGGGTTATTCAACTGTGCCTTTGCATAGTCTTTTCCTGGTGTTTTATTTACTAATTTATTTTAGGGTTCTTTATAGTATCAAACATAAGTCTAAAAGTTGTAGGTATAAAATCGTCAAACCACTGGCAATGCCTGGTATTTCAGCTCGTTATTCTATACTTAATGTACAACATTTTCATGCATCTTCGTTGCTCAAAGGAAAAGACGTCACAAAATGTCATCTTCCCTCCATGGCAACATGGACTACCGTTATTGCGTCGTTGCTATAGATAAATATGTCATTACTATTGTTGGATACTGAACGTAGTTTATGGTTCAATAACCTTGATATAAATGTACAACACATGAGAAAACCCTGTTTGGTAGAGAAAGTCATATACAGATATTTTAAAGCCGAAGTTGTACATTTGGAATGGATGTTCAGCAAATCACTCTTTTCATTTAAATTCTTTAATATTAGGTATAATAATATCCTGAAGGTATTAATGCGGAAGCTGCTCATTAAGCGCACGCGAGTGTTGAGCTGAAGATGCGGGAGACAGACTTGAATGACATTCATCCTTGTTAATCTTTGTTCATTCATCTTTCGAGCGATCTCCGTAGAAGGCGAGGCCTTGAGACGGCACAGGTACAACCGTAGCGTTGTGACGTCACTCAGAGGTGAGCGAGGCCCACGGTATAGAAGGCCCAGAAACGAATCAATCAGCTGATACAGGGGAACCTATGAACATACAAACATGGCTACCAGTGTTGTGAGTTATTGCTAACACGTGTTAATTTTGCTTAATTGAAAGTGAATTAGTGGTGGTATATGCTGTTAAGTGATTGTGTTTGTGACTGTGTTTATTTGTAAACGGTGTAAAGTATAAAAATTCGTTTTGCAGTAGTTTTCTTGCTGTAGTAAGAGAATTATATACACGTGCTATTCGCTCAAAGTTTTAACGGTATCTTTTGAGTAATTGAACAGCTTTTCGCCTGGTTTTCGTAAGTTCTACTTGTTATAGTTGAACTATTAAATTAAAATTAGTATTTTCATTTATAGTATGTCATTTTAAGTGATTTAAGAAATGCTTAATTCTTCAGTGAAGTTATTCAAGAATCCATAACCTATTTTGTTATATGGTGATGCCGGTACTGAAAGGTATGTAATTCTACTTCTGTTTTGTTTGAGGTGTAGAATTGAATTGAACAATATGGGTCGACGTTGTAGTGTGTTTGGATGTAGAACTAATTACGACAGTCAAGCAGAAAGTCATTCAGTATTCTCACTGCCAAAAGATGAAAATCTTCGTAGGGCTTGGCTAAGAAATATTCCAACTGATTTTTCAAAATTGAAAAATCCAATGGTCTGTGAAAAACATTTTGAAGAATCTTATATAATAAGAATAGATAAAGTTGTTACAGTAAAAGGGGAAGAGTTGGAATATCAAAGGAAAATACCAAAACTTAGAGAAAATGCAGTGCCTACTATATTTCCAAATACACCAGCTTACTGTTCTAAGACACTTCCAAAAGTTAAACGTCTGGTTGACGTAGAAGATGAAAATCTGGCCCAGGCTATTCGTGAAAGTATTGAGTCAAATAAAGAATACAATGAACGTGACTCAGTTAATAGTATGAATGATGTTATTTCATACCTAAATTCGAGACAAATACATTCCAGTAAATGGACAATAATTAAGGACCAGGGAAATATTCTTATTTGTTTATTGGGTACCACCAATGGAATTCCTTGTGTTAAATCCTTTCTGACTGTGAAAGAAGACTTGTCTATTGAAATTAATGTGAATAATATTCGTTTGCCTAGTACTAAAAGCGCAATAAAGCAATTAAATTCTTTAAATGCTTTGGACAAAATCATGTCAGAAATTGAAAACAGCAATGTAACAATGTCTTCAACAAAAGATAAATTGGACTCTGCTATTGAACTACTACAGTCTTTGCCTGCTTATGATGAAAATGAGCACATTAGATTTATTGTAGAACAATTGAGTCTGTCACAAACTCCAAAAAATAACAGGCAATATGGCAACAAAAGTATGGTACTATCATCGACACTTTATGTTCACTCTCCATCTGCATATAATGCTTTGAGAAAATGTGATTTATTGATTTTGCCACACCCACGTACCTTGCAAAAATTAATTTCATCTTATGAATTGTCACTAGAAAGTAGCTCATATTTGGAGAACAGAATTAAACACTTAAAACCACATGAACTGTTGGTATCACTGATAATGGATGAGATTTATATACAACCTCGACTGTCATTTAAGGGTGGAGAAATTTATGGCAGTAGTAGTAATGATGCTGAAAAATGTGCTAAGACAGCACAAGTGTTTATGGTCTCCTCACTTTTATCTAAATATTTAGATGTTGTGGCCATTATACCGGTTATTCACATGACAAGTGAACAGTTGAAGTCATTCATATTTGATATTCTGAACTTGTTAGAAAGAATAGGATTTAAAGTTGTTTGCCTAGTAGCAGATAACAATATGATAAACAGGAAGGCCTATGAACTTATGACATCAAATAAAACTTTGCAGTCTAGCATTAGTCATCCATTAGACTCATCTCGAAGGCTCTTTTTTATGTTTGACACTGTTCACATCCTGAAGTGTATTAGAAATAATTGGGAAACAAAAAAGAATATAAATAAGACTTTGTATTTTCCTGACATGAATGATCATTCTAATATATTGTCAGCACAGTACAGGCATTTAGAATTAATGTATGAAAAAGAAAAAGATTCACTTGTTAAATATGGACATACACTTTCAGCTAAAGTATTATATCCATCTTCTATTCAGAAACAGAACGTGAGCCTGGTGTTGAAAATTTTTAATGATAATAACATTGTTGCCTTGAAACATGCCACAAAAGATTTGCCTGAGGTTTCTGAAGATATAAACCAGACAGTAATTTTCCTAAACATAATTGTCAAGTGGTGGAAAATTGTTAATGTTAAGAGTGTGTTTGAGGGGAAGCGGTTCAATGATCCATACAGGGAGGCGATTAGAAGCCCATCAGACATGCAGTTTGAATTTCTAAAGAAAGTGTGTCATTGGCTAAAAATTTGGCGAGTGTCTGTTCACTCAGGCAGTGGTTTAACTCCTCAAACATTTCAATCTCTGATTACGACGCTTGAATCTTTCCTTGAAATCATTCCATATCTATTGGAAAAATATAAATTTGATTACATTTTGCTAAGCAAATTTCAGAGTGACAATTTGGAAGGTCGTTTTGGCTGCTATAGGCAACTAAGTGGTGCAAACTATTATATCAGTTACCTACAGGTTTTAGAAAATGAAAGAAAATTAAGGTTCAAGAATTCTGTACTGTTTGCTGCTCAAAATGGCAATGTGAGCTTAAAGGAATTGATTCCTACTCAACAAAATTATGACAAATATATTGATATAAGTCATTTTTCTGATATTCTCTCTCTGGAAGACTTTGAAATGGATGTCATTCCCAATGATGTTGTACCAATATTAACTTATTTAGGAGGATTTGCAAGTAGACAAGTTCTACGAAGATCAAAATGTAATGTATGTACTTCGTGGCTCCAATTAAACAAAGAAGTAGAAGTAGATTCTTCATATGACTTTGTCAAAGACTTGGACAGAGGAAAGTTAACCTTGCCTACTGAAAAAGTTGTGTTTACTGTTGGGTTGGTGTGGCATACCATGTCATTATTGGTACAAGACTACATGGAGAAATTTTTAACATGTGGAAAACAGCTTTCAGTAGCTCATAAAATTTGCAATTTAAGATTGATGAAATCAGATATGGAAAATACTGAATGTAAATGTTCACTAAAGAAGACCTTAATGGAAAAATTGGACAGTGTTGCCCTTTGTGTAAACAAAATTCTAATAAATAATTTTGTGAAAATGTCCAACGACCAATCATATGATGTCAAAGACACTTTAAGAAAAGTAAAAAAGTTGAAAACTTAAATGTTCAGCACATATGGGCAGGGAATAATATTGTACAGAGTCAGTAGTATAGTGTACAAAGTGAAGTGAAGTGTAAATAGTTGAGTGCATAAGCTGGGATGTATATTTTTTGGTGTGCCGAGTGAAAATGTGTAAGCTGGGATGTATATTTTTTGGTGTGCCGAGTGAAAATGTGTAAGCTGGGACGCATATTTTTTGGTGTGCCTAGTGAAAATGTGTAAGCTGGGATGCATATTTTTTGGTGTGCCTAGTGAAAATGTGTAAGCTGGGACGCATATTTTTTGGTGTGCCTAGTGAAAATGTGTAAGCTGGGACGCATATTTTTTGGTGTGTCCAGTGAAAATGTGTCCTTAACCACATCCCACACCATGAATTCACAGTACTGCCACATATGCTTCCTTGAATTCTCTCCGGTGGAGGTTTTTTAGTGAAGTAGTACCTTCGGGTGAGGCTCACAGTCCCCCTCTGTGCCATCCCAGCGCATGGGGCTCCGTAAATGGATTTTTCCTCCACTTGGGGAAAAAAAAAAAAAAAAAAAATTGTGTGTGCATGTAATGGGACATATAGTTCTGGTATGCCTAAGAGCGAATGTGTCTGTATGATACTGTTGTTTTTATTATTATTATTGATATTTTTAAATTTTATTTTATATTTAAAGTGATAAAGTGTCGGGTCTATTATTACAGTACATAGCAGCGTTCTTATTTTGTATCATTGTCGTCCATTACATGCAATGCATTTTATTTCATTGCTAATATATGAAATTTGATGTGTTACCAACATGATTTTTGTTTGTTGTTAGCTAATGCTGGATTTCAGACAATGAAGCCATTAATCCTCTTGCTTTCCAATATTTTTCACTGATGATATTGAAGACAGCAATAGCAGTAATAGTAACCGCTTTTTAGAGAGCACCATATTTTTATGTTTTGTATGTTACTATCACAGCACACTCCCTTAACATAGACAATCATGTTGCATCTTAATTGTTCTTTCACACAATACACAAGACACTCCCTCAAAAAATACTTTTACATTGAGTAATTGTAACATAATTTAAGTTAAACAAATATTTAACTAACAGAAACACTTTTACTTGAATGTGTATCACAAAGGATATACAAACTTGTTTGATAGTTCTTTGAATCTAATAGATTGCAAAGGTTTTGTTAAAATGTCTGCAATTTGTTTATCATTAGGACAATACTCTAAATTAAACCATTGTTTAATTCATCATGTATGAAATTATACTTTATGTCAATGTGATTTGCGTTACATGATGCTTGGCCAGATTTGATCATTTTAATGCAACTTTGATTGACTACATTGTAATTTTACAATTTTTTACTTTCCAATATTGAGTTCTTCAATGAGATTCTTCAAAAACTTTATTTGCTTGCAGCAGTGTGCAGCAGCAACATATTCTGCTTCTGTGGTTGATTATGCCACAATACTTTGTTTTCTTGAACTCCATATGACCGGTCCTCCTCCAATCATAACAATGAAACCAGTTGTACTTTTTCTGTCTTTCATGTCCCCAGCAAAATCTGAATCGCAGTAGGTATGTCTTTACTTGGATTTCATGTTCACTCGCTGGTGAGTAATGGATTCCAAGATTCTTGTTGCAGATGAGATATCTGAGAGTTCGCTTGATATTGATTACATCCTACTGAGATAGTGGAAATTTCTAGTCTATGGGAATTTATGTGAAAATCCGTGTTACTCCTAGTGTTGTATTCATGAATCTGGTTGTTTTAGTGCTGTTTTCAGTTCTTTTTGCTAGCAAAATTATCTCAACTATGTACAATGAATATGTCAAAATGTTCAGTTTCTTAAGGTATTCTCTACAGGATTCCTGTCTAATTAATCTTACAATTATTCCTATAACTCTTTTTTGTAATATAAATAGTCTTTTTGTGTGTACTGTTACACTTTGCCCCCATACTGTTATATCGTAAGCAAGATGTGGGTATATTAACCCATAATAAATTTTTCGTAGGAGGTCTGCATTTACGAGTTTTGCCATTTGCTTTAGAATGAACAGGCTAGAGGAGATTTTGTTGCATTTTATTTAATAGTGTTTCATGATTAACGCAGTGTAACGCTTTGCTCAAATCTAAAAATATACAGCTATTTTGATGCTTTTTTTGTAAGCAGTCTATCAGATGTTCTATTATTTCTACTATTGCATCTTGTGTGGATTTACCTTTTTTAAAACCAAATTGTAAATTATTTAATACTTGGTGTTTCACTAAAAAAAGCCATGTTTTGCAATTACTTTTTTGACAGCAAGAGAGAGAATGGGGAAACTAATGTTATTGGTCGGTAATTATCTATAGATTCTTTGTCACCTTTCTTGTGAAGTGGGCTTACGATGGCATTCTTTAAACAATCAGGGAAAATTCCTGAACTGATTGAGGTATTTATCCATTCTACTAATGGTTCAAGCGTGTAGGGTGTACCTTTTTTAAAGTAACATGGTAGGGATCCCATCATTACCATATGATTTTTTTAGTTTATTTATAATTTTTAATACCTCTTCTTTACTTATTTCAGGAATATATACTGAATTACTAATACTCGTAACTTTGCAGTGGTTAACTGGTATTGTGTTTAAGTTAGTTTCAACTAGTTTATTTATGTTCATAAAACTATCATTGAACATGTTACTTATTACATTGGGAGCTTTACTTATCTTGTGTGTTGTTTTTATTTGAATGTTATCTAATTTGTTTTTGTTTTTGCCAAATTCATTATTTACCACATTCCAAGTTGTTTTTGAGATATTAACCGAGTTATTAATTACATTATTATAATACTCCCTTTTAGATTTTTTATTAATATTTTATAGAACTTTTTAAAATTTATATACACATCTTTGTCTGTTATTTTGTTTTTCTGTATTTATCGTAATATTTCATTTTTGTTTTAGCATCTGTTACATCTTTGTTTATCCATTTATTCACGGTGTAGTTCTTTATTTTCTTTACTCTTTTTGGGCATGCAATATCAAAGTAGTAATTAAAAATCACGTAAAAATTATTCCATTTTTTGTTCACGTCAACTTCTTTAAAAACATTTACCCATTTCTCATTAGCTATTATGTTGCAAAGAGAGACAATGTTTGCCTCATTGATTTCTCGCATTTCCTTAACATCTAATATGGTGAGATAATCTTTATTATATTGATATGCCATTTATTATTTCGGTAACGTATTATAATATTGTGCAGGTATTTTCTTACGCGTTTTTATTTTCAATAATGAGTGACAATTCAATGGATATCATTTCCGTACGTTTTTCCTCCAAGCGGGAAAGTCATTCACGTTCGGCTAGGTCGATGTTCGGTTCCTCTTGATCAGCTGTTTCAAAGATACGGCAAGCGGGCCGCAGCCTGAGATTCACGCCAGCCTCGGAGGTGAGCAAACTCCCTCCTCACTGGAAAATCCAATAAGATACTGCGACATCGCCGTTACAGACCTCATGAATCCTTTACTCAAGAAATTCTCATCGGAACAATTTAGTCATGTTGCTATCTAGCGTATATTTC